>JASDFA010000010.1:61810000-61922500 GCA_035772735.1 Datura wrightii | reverse complement strand
CTAGAGATAGTTAAAACCCACATTTTCACTCCAATAAAGGTCAATGCTAGAAATAGCTAGTCCATCATCAAGCTTGTGTGGTTGATTACTTGAATTGGCTATGGGGTTTGAAAGAACCCAAGGCATAAACATTCTTATGGTTGAAAAACAAGAGAATATGAATTATCCACTGCTATCTATACTAATTATGGGTCTAAGGCATTGATGAAATTCCCGATTTAGTTGAGATCTCATCTATAGAATTCCCCTAGCCATATCACTTGTGATTGCTTCAATTGGAATTCCCCCCAATTAATCTTACTTTAGAATTTGATAGTTACTTCCCTTTAATTCCCCCCCCCAATTTCATTTTCAAATGTTGAACAATTATGCATTCTAGTTTGAATTAGTTTATAACTCTTGAATTATCGACTCAATTTCCTGTGGGATTTGACCGCGACATCCAAGCTCTTTCCATGAAGAGTATATTTTGGACGTTATTAAAAATGGCGCCATTGTCGAGGAATCGAGCTGTAATAAGCCATTAGTTATTTATTGATTTGAACTAGTTTAGCATTTTTGTTTGACATTTTGTTTTGCTTTTACGTTTGTTTCCATTTTTGTTTGTTTGTAGTTGAATGATGGCATCATGGAATGAAAGGAGGTTTCTTGGTGGCAACCCTTATTTTGATGACCCATGTCCCTATTGTGGAGAACCACACTATTGGCAAGATTGCAAATATGGCCCTAGAAGGGAGATTAGTGCACCTTCTCCTTCCTATGATGAGTATAGATGCACATTATGTGGTAGTCACGGGAGACATTGGGATGGATGCCCAAATGGGGTCACTTCTCGTTATAGTGACTATGATAGAAGTTGTGCTCCTAATCTTGATAGGAATGAAGCCATGGAAAGTGAGGGAAGGAGAAATACATGTGGGCGCATGAAATCCATGCTCCAAGACTTTTTGGAGCGCGAGTCTAATGCGGAAAATAATGTCAACCCCTCCATGCCTATGGAATCATCAACTTCTCAAGAAGAAAGATGTAAATCTCTAAAAGAAGAAGTGGAGGAGACATTGAGGAGCATAACAAAAAGAAATGAACAATGGGGCATAGCTCAACTTGACTCATGGGAGGAAGCTCAAAATGATGATGAAGAAGGACTCAAGGTGATTGATGAAGAAGTCATAGAGGTGTGCCAACCAACCAACATTGTGAAAATGTAAGATGACAATATTGAAGAAGTGATAGTAGAGTCTCCAAATGACATCCAACAAATCATGCTCAAGGAGTCTAGTGCACTTGAAGAGGAGGATGGCATGCAAGAAGCATGCTTGAAAGAGGAGCGACTTAAACCGCCCTCTTATCATTTTTCAACATTGTCTAGAACTTGCTAATCTTGGGAATAATTACGTGCACAAGTGCTATTTTATAGCTTAATTTAGTCGTGTTTGTCAAATTATACACTTACATTCTTAAGCGATTTTGTGTAAATTTAGGTATGCACTAACCAACATGATTAGTCCTTATTTTGTAGGTGTAAAATACATGTGAGGGACTAAAATATAATGGTTGAAGCAAAGGAATGAAGTTCGGACGCGATGGCAAATGAAGACAACATGGCAGGCTAAAGATAGGGACTGCCGGCAAGGGCAGCGTGCCACGCAGCACAAGCTGCACGCTAAGGGTCGTGCCACACCATGCCATATCGCGCGAGGAGTGTCATACAGTGGCCCTGCATGATGGAAATGTGCCACGACAGGTGCATGGCGTGACCAGCAGCGTGCCACGCCGGGCGACGCGCAAGTACCTCGCGCAAGACCTGCCGAGAAGACACATCCAGTAGCTGTCCGCATTTGCTTCGTGGCACAGAGGAAAATCTCCATGATAGCCTCGTGACATGGAGTTGTTCCACCACAGGCCAAATGTTGCATTTTTTCAGCTTAGTATAGATTGAATCCTTAGCTTCTAAAATCATTTATCACGAAATATTTTTGGAAAACTATAAAGGAGCGAAGGGAGAACGGAAGAACTCTACCTAGGGTTCCTTATTTTTCATTCTCTTTTAATTATTCTTGTAATTACTCTACTTGAATCATGTTTTTGAGTAATTGTATGAACATGAGTGGCTAAAACCCTTCCTCTAGGGTTGAGGCCACAATATATGAATGTAATTGCATGAATTCTTTATTGGTTTGAGTTTTAGTTGTTGTTTTGTGTTACATTCTTTATTATTGTTGTTTTTATGCTTGATCACCATGAAAACTAATGCGTTAAGCTTAGGTAAAATCTTGAAAGAGTAACCTTATGCTAGAACATGAGAATGTAGGAAGCAAGTTCTTACCTTTACGGTAGGATTAGCGGTTAGGATAGAAATTATACCTAATTTGTCTTGCTTGGTTATTAAAGCGGGATGAGCTAGACACCAACTTAGAATTATCACATCACCACTCATAGAAGTAGTTGTGAAGCTAAGTTTGGTTAAATGATTAAAGGTACGAAAGTCCATAATCAAGGGTGCAAACTCCATAAACCACATCCATGTATTTAAATTGCTCATGAATTAGGACGTCACATCCCTGCTCAACGATGTAAGTGTGAGACTAGTTTGTCATGTTTAGAGGTTCGAAAGACCATGAACATAGCATTTTAATTATGTGAGACAACAACTGAAGTTTTCATCCTCGAATCATTGTGAATTGTAGCATTGCATGATTATTAGACCTTAACTCTAGTTGCTTCTTATATTATTTCTCGAGTATTTTATGATCACCACTAGACTTAATTAGAATTTACCGAAAATTTCTATAATCAACACTTGTGAAGTTAATTTTAACATTTGAACTTGATAATTCGCTGAATTGGTCCAGTCCTTGTGGGTTCGACATCCGGCTCTTAAAAAGGGCCACTGTATTACTTGTATGACCGCGTACGCTTGCGCGTGCACTGGAGCGTAACAAGTTTTTGGCGTCGTTGCCGGAGACTGGCGAAGTTTAGTGAATTTTTCTATTTTTGTGTGATTTTTAATTTCCTTAGGTGTTGAAAAACTTGGTCTTAGTCTGCTACATTGCAGGTGACAGGTTGTCCTTGTAGAACTGGCCAGGAATAGAGAGCTGGTGGAACCATTGTTGGAACTTGAACGACAATTGCATTTACTCAGGAGGGAAGCTCTAGAGCGAAAGCTAAAGAGACTTCTGGAGTGGTTACAACAACACCTACCAGCAGGGCAAGCAGAGTTGTTGCCTGAAACCATGGCAGCCCGACCAGTTCATGAAGTGGAGATCCCACTAGCGACAAATGTGACCTCTAGTATCCACAAACCGAAGCCCGAAGGGAACTTTGAATTGAAACAAAATATGGTGCAGATGTTACATTCTAGTGGCCAGTTCACTGGGATGAGTCATGAGGACCCACAATAGAACCTACAGAACTTCTTGGAGATTGTGACACCTTCTTCCCCACCGGAGTGTCAACCGATTATGTCTGACTCACACTCTTCCCTTTTTCATTATTGGGAGAGGCAAAGAGGTGGTTGAAAGCGGAGCCACCAAATTCCATAACTTCTTGGGAAGACTTAGCAAAGAAGTTCCTCATTAGATTTTTTCCTTTAGGCAAGACTGCCAAACTCAGAAGTGAAATCTTAAGCTTCAAGCAGAGGCCGGAGGAAAACCTATATTTGGCTTGGGAGAGGTTCAAGTCACTACAGAGAGACTGCCCCCATCACCAGAAGTCTAATAAAGTGCGAGCCCATACCTTTGTGGAAAGTTTAGATCCACACACCAAAATTTTACTAGACTCTGCATTGGGTGGGCAAGCATTGGAGAAGACTTATGATGAGTTGTACACTTTGTTGAACAGGATTGCTCAGGGGAATCCAGAGTGGCATAGCGAGTCATCGAGAGGGGAAGGAAAGAGAACAACAAGGCTGATAGAGGTGGATGGTGCCAATACCTTGGCGGCACAGCTAGCATCATTTCAGCATCAGATGATGACTCAGTTCAATAAACTGAGTATGAACAAACAACAGGGACAGGTGAATGCAGTTCAGCAGGCTCCTAGTTGGTGTGAAATCTGCCGTAATAATGGGCACAATACAGAATCTTGCGAGGCAAATCCTGAATCGGTCAATTTTGTTGGGAATTTTCAGAGAAACAATCATAATTTTGGGAACAATTACAACAAGAATTGGTAGAGACACCCAAATTTTTGTTGGGGTGGAAATCAAAGTCGAAGCTGCCAGCAACCTCAGCAGCAATAGTATCAGCAGTAGAACAGGCAGAATGGTGGTCAGTTGAGCATCAACATTGAGGAGATGTTGTAGAAGATTATGGCAACACAAACCCAACTAGCAGAGAATCGGGCGAGGATGGCATCAGATTTAAAAAATCAGTAGTTGGCTAACCGCAATCTAGAGAAGAAGATGGGTCAAATAGCAGCTGCTCAGTACACCAGACCTCAGGAAAGGTTACCTAGTAACATAGACACAAACCCCCGATAGGTCAATGCCATCAGTCTGAGGAGTGGCACGCAATTGATTGATGCACCACTGAAAGAGAAGAGAAATGAGGTGCAATCGGAGTTTGTAGAAGAGGACCATCCACTCAAAAAGGAGATAATCAAAGTGCTGTGCAACAAAATGCACAATCATCATTGCAGCCAGCACAGAGACCACCACCACCATTCCCGCAAAGACTTAAAAATAGCAAGGAGGAGGAATGCTTTAAAAAGTTCTTTGATATTTTCAAAGAACTTCACATAAATTTGCCTTTGCTTGATGTTTTGGAGGGAATGCCCAAGTACGCTAAGTACTTGAAAGATGTGATGGCCAACAAAGTCAGATTGGTGGATTTTCAGACAACGGCACTAACGGAGGAGTGCAACCACAGGTTAATGAGCAAGATACCAAAAAAGCTCAAGGACACAGGGAGTTTTATCCTCCCCATACAAATTGGTAAAGCTGAAGTGATAAGATCTCTGTGTGATTTAGGGGCAGCAGTTAATATAATGCCCCTATCTTTGTTTAACACCTTGGGGTTGGGTCAACCGAGACTAACATGAATGATGTTGCAGCTGGCAGACAAGTCTCAAGTGGCACTAGATGGAATAATCAAGGACCTTCTCATCAAAGTGGGTAAGTTCATTATACCCATTGATTTCATCATACTTGATTTTAAAGTTGATGACAAGGTACCCCTGATCTTGGGATGGCCATTCTTGGCCACTGGGAGGAGCAATTATTAATGTAAGAGTAGGGACCCTAAAAATGAGGGTCGATGATGAAGAATAACTCTTCCGGGTCTACCAAGAGATCAACCCACCCACACACTACAGAGACCTTTGTAAGGTTAGTGTGTTGTCAGAGGCTAAGTGTGGAGTGGCAGATTCCATAGGTCCACGGCTGTAGAAGATGATTACTTTTCAACCCGAATCTGATGGAGGGCTTCAGTTAGAAAAGAAGTTGGAAGAAGAGAGGGACAGAGTGGAGGCTGTTCCCTTGAAAAAAAAAAGAGAAGAAGATGGTTATCAAAAGGGAACACTGGTTTCAGGATGTCCTGAAAAAGATAGTCCACGTTGTGCCGCGACGTAAAATTAGGCGTTGCTTGGGAGGCAACCCAAGGGTACCACAGGTACAATTTTATTTTTTTCTTTGTGTTGATTTTGTTTATGTTCATCTTGTTATTGTTTTTGGTAGTGAATTAAGTACAGATGGAGGGGATGTCTGAGTATCCTTGAAAGAGGAAGCTAAGAAGCATGAAAGAGGAAAAGTGTGGGGTCGATAACCCACTTGTGCAAAATGAAGGAAAACATGTTGTTAGCTAGGCCTAGAGGCCTCAGGGAGTATTTCTCACCCTTTTTGAATTTTAATTTGATGCTTTGGGGACATAACATATTTTAAGTGTGGGGTGAGGAAAATTTAAAAATTTTGTGCTTAATGATTGTGGGCGAAATTAGTGCTTTGTAAGGTATTGTTGGATGGAAAAGTTGAGTTGAGCATGATTCACCCACCCGTTGGTTTTTCTTTTTGGTTCTTTTCTAATGGGGGGCACTTTGAACCGATGAACAAAATTTTTCTTTGTATGCACCTAGATGGTTTAGTCATAGTTAGGGACTATTCCCGACGATGGATGAATGACGACCGTCTTGAGGGAAAATTAGTCAATAGGTTGTTACTTGTGAACCCGTAGTTGATTGATGGCTTGATGTTCTTGTTATGTGCTATATATGATTGTGTGATGCAAGTGTTGTAAATTTTGAAGCATGTGAGCAGTTGAATAACTCTGGTTGAGACACCTAAGCTCTTGGATGTGACTCGATGTGCTTTAAGCTAAATTTTGCATTCTTGTGCTTAGTTTAGTTAAGAGTCTACTGAATTTGTCTTAAATTGAGCATGTGCTATGAGTGTAAGGATTTTTGAATATTCCTTGATATTATGTAGTGTCTAGAACTTGCTTGGTGTGTATACAAAATGAAATGAAGGATGTATATTGTAGAAAATGATTTAGGCATTTCTTTAAATGAGCCTAATTTTTATCCCTCGCTTTACCTACCTTGAATATCTGATCCTAGTTAGCCCCATTGAGCCTTAAACCTATTCTTTGATAGCTGCAACATAAGCTTAATCCTTTTCTTTCAACAGCCTTGAAGTTGATCCAAAACTCCTAAGCGCTTATGTGAAATAGCAAAAGACGTTAAGGAGTGAAAAATGAAAGAAGAAGGAAAATGGTAGTTGTGGGAGTGGAAGAGAAGACTAGAGGTGCACTTGTTTAAAAATGAATAAGAGTTATTAAGGAGTAAAAGAAGAAAATAGCGAAAAAGGAAATCAAAGGGAAAAGTTGTTTACATACTCCTTACTAATAAGCTAAGTGTGCATAAAGAAATGGGGAAACAAAAGAGGAAAATGGGAGTAGAAAAGTATAAAGGTGAAGTAAGAGGAGGGAAGTTCTTAAGGAGAGTGTGGTGTATTAAAAGCGCTTAGAGAAGATAGTCACTCTTACTAGCCATAATAGTACCTACCCACCCTTAGCTTACATTACAACCCGATAAGTCCTACTTTATCTTACTTTCTAACATTCTTAAATTAGTGGAGTAAAACACTAAGGGCAAGTTTATGGGTCAATACACGTGGCATGTGAATTCTTTGTGAGAGTGAGCTTATTTCTTATCCATATATCCCTACATATTATAATTTGAAAACATATGAGCGAAAATGGGTAACTCTCTTGTTGTGAGGGCACATGTTTAATGAAGGATAAAATTCATGTCGGATTTCTTGATCGGTTAATTCATATGGGTTTGTTGAGATTGAGAGTTCATTCTTGAGGCTAGGAAGCCTTAACATAGTTATATTTGATTTTAATGGTTATACCATGCATGCTATATTTTTAACTTGCTATCTAAAAACAATCATTGTAGTCGTAGCTTGTATTATCTTGCTTCAATTAGCTCTATGAGAGTCTTCATGTGCATTAGATGTAATAGAGTTATTCGAGGACAAACAAGGATTTAAGTGTGGGATAGTGATCTTGGGCATAATTACGTGCCCAAGTGCTATTTTATAGCTTAATTTAGTAATGTTTGTCAAATTATACACTTACATTCTTCTGCGATTTTGTGTAAATTTTGGTATGCACTAACCAACATGATTAGTCCTTGTTTTGTAGGTGTAAAATGCATGTGAGGGACTAAAATATGAAGGTTGAAGCAAATGAATGAAGTTCGGACTCGATGGCAAATGAAGGCAACATGGTAGGCTAAAGATAGGGACTACCGACAAGGGCAGAGTGCCACGCAGCACACGGCTATACCATGTCATGCGAGGAGTGTCATCCAGTGGCCCTGCATGATGGCAACGTGCCACAGCAGGCGCATGGCGCGACTAGCAGCGTGCCACATCGGGTGATGCGCAGGTACCTCACGCAAGACCTGCCGAGAAGACACGTCCAGTAGTTGTCCGCATTTGCTCCGTGGCACGGAGGAAAATCTCCGACATGGAATTGTTCCACCACAGGCCAAATGTTGCATTTTTTCAGCTTAGTATAAATTGAACCCTTAGCTTCGAAAATCATTTATCATGAAATAATTTTGGGAAACCATAAAGGAGCGAAGGGAGAATGGAAGAACTCTACCTAGGGTTCCTTTTTCATTCTCTTTCAATTATTCTTGTAAGTACTCTACTTGAATCATGTTTTTCAGTAATTGTACGAATATGAGTGGCTAAAACCCTTCCTCTAGGGTTGAGGCCACAAGATATGAATGTAATTGCATGAATTGTTCAATGGTTTGAGTTTTAGTTGTTGTTTTGTCTTACATTCTTTATTATTGTTGTTTTTATGCTTGATAACCATGAAAACCAATGCGTTAAGCTTAGGTTAAAGCTTGAAAGAGTAACCCTAAGCTAGAACATTAGAATGTAGGGAGCAAGTTCTTACCTTTATGGTAGGATTTGTCACGCCCCACCTTGGGAGGCATGACTGGCACCTAGTGCCTTACTAGGACCTAGACTCCTGGCTAGATGAGCCTAAGCACTTCTGGTGCCAGGATGACTCTAACTATGGATTCAAGAAAACGACGGGCTATATAACGGTTGTAAATACAGCCTCCGGCCGACTAGGCCTATAGCCACCTATAAGCAAACAACAGCTACCTAGAAAAACTGAACTAATAGGGAACCTATGCAGGCCGGCAAGGCCACCATGCTGTCTAGTTATTTCTGAATCAAGAAAACAAGTGCTAAACTGCTACGTGACCGGCAAGGTCACCACTACCAACTGAATAAGGCCTCACACGGCCATCATAAACAAACTAAAACATACACATGGCCTCACACGACCGGTACAACTAACCACAGGGAATGTACAATCTGCAAGCCTATAAGAATACTGATAATATGGTCGAGATAGGGCCCCGGCCTACCCATACTGTACAACAAAAGAAAAGGAATAAACCTCTAGCTATCTAGCTCCGGATGACTGGAGTTAATGACTTTATGGGTTGGCTGGAATCACGAGGGATCGGCTCCTCGTCTATGAGTACCTGCAGGCAAGTAATGTAGTGCCCCAAACGGGCGTCAGTACTGCTGGTACTGAGTATGCAAAGCAACAACTGAAAAATAACTAAAGACAAGTAATATAACTGATAGAACTGAAATAGAAAGAAATAGACTGTAACTGACTGAAAGTATGAGTTTAAGACTGTCGTCAACTATGCTGGAAGGAGTAGGAGTCATACCTGGTAACGTGGCATTCTACTATCTGTCTACTCATAACTAACATAACATGGCGTAATATAGCATAACATAACATAGCATAGCACACATAAACCTTACCCGGCCCCTATAAGCCGAGAGGTACAACCAACACGCAATCTATACCTCTACCCCGGTCATCCATCTCCCATAGTAACTATAAGCATCCTGCCGGTCCCCTGGGTATGCACTTGGGCCCTCTGAACCCCTGACAATAACTGTACCTAAGTCCGGAGGACTCCTGAATCAATACCCCAGGCGTACCCGCTTGACGGGGGTGTATAAAAGCCGACCAAGGCAAAATATAGGGAAACTGGCATCCCATCTTCGTCCCCTAGGGGACGGCATGCCACTCCATAGAGCGACGTATCCTCTCCCTATGGCGGACGAGTCGATACAGCTATTAACCCTGGGTCGGTCATGGATGCTAGGTAATCCAACCCAAAACAATATAGTTAAGTTTCAACTGATAATACTGACTGCATACGATACATGCTGAAACTAATGATAGTAATGTGTATATATATAACATATGCTGAAACTGATAATGGTATATATATGATTTATGTCATACTGTGCTGAATCTGCTACTGAAACAAGATATAATATTTCTGCTGAGAATCATGTTGTATAACTAGGTTTCATGTTAGATATGATTTACTATTTCTAACATGCTTCCTAAAATTCATATTAAGCTACTATTCTATTTCTGGAATATTTTACGGGAACATATATTACTTTACTAAGTTTCGGCTGAACATGATAATATCCTGACATATTTTACTAAATTACATACTGGACATGCTGTACTGTTTCTGAAACTTCCTACTGGAATTTATATCGTGCTAGTAAGTTTCATGCTACACATAACATGATGGTTCTAACATTATACTAAAATTCATACTAAACATAATATGGCTTCTGAAACATTTTACTGGCACTTAAACTATTTGACTATATTGGAACTGCTAGCTTGCCGAAGAAACTGACTTAACATACCTCAGTTTCTGACTTCTGGACTAACTGACATAACTCGACCAATATCCAGCTATTCCTTCCAACTGCATTCATATACACAGTAATTAGAAGTAAATCCATCAATATTCCGGAAGAAAACACTATTTTGAATATATATATATATAGCTCAAACTTTGACTTATCAGAAAACAGCTGAAAACTCGCTATTTCTCGGAAGTCCAGAAGGGAGAAATACTCACTTTAGGGCTAGAAGTACATTGACACTAATTTGGAGCAATTCCACTTAACTTAGCTCGGTAGGACGACGATTTGCCGACCGAATTTCGCGAAACTAACTCCGCAGGAATGTTATCTGCAGCTTTATACTTCGGTATTCTAAGTTAATTTTAGTTTGGACTATGTTTTACAGCGTAATCGGATGAATATTTATCAAAACCCTTCGTCCCTTACTGTTCTGGTCGGGTTCTGGAAATTAAATTATGGGAAATGAAATAAAAAACCAAAGTGGGGCTTATATACTTGAGGCCTGAAACCCCCCCCCCTTTGTGGCACACTGGCCATCGCGGAGGGGCAGCCTCCGTAACACGTTGCCTGTCGCGGAGGGGCACTGCTCGGCCTCTTCTTGCGACGTTCCGACTCGGCGCTTGTCCAGTCTTCCCCCAAGCCTTTTTCTAGCATGTATGACATTCTAAAACTCTTAACCAACATGCACATAGTCCATCTAAATGTCAAGAATTTACAGGGTGTAACATCCTCCCCCCTTAAGAACATTCGTCCTCGAATGTAAACTTCTTCTTGCAAGAATCTCAACTTACTTGACTTATTCTAGAAAAATTTTGGCAGAGTTTCTCCTGTGATATGGACTATCTCAAAAATCCTGAAACTCAGAAAAATCCAATACAGGTACTCTATATAATACTATAGCATTCATCACGCAATAGACTAAAGCCAACTATCTCATTTGTACACATAACATAAGAAAATTCATAAAACAACAATATAACGTACCTCTAGCTGATTAAGTTTGAAATAACTGAGGATATCTGACGTTCATATCTTCCTCTGCTTCCCGTGTCATTTCCTCTCGGTTCTTATTATGCCATAACACCTTGATAGAAGCAACATCTTTAGTTCTCAACCTGTGAATCTGCCTGTCCAGTATGGCTATTGGAACCTCTTCATAAGCCAGCTCCCCCGTAACCTGGACATCCTGAGCTGGGATGATTCGGGAGGGATCTCCTATATACTTCCTCAGCATAGATACGTGGAAAACTAGATGAACAGACTCTAATTCTGGAGGCAAGTTCAACTCATATGCTACTTGGCCTATTCTTCGGCGGATCTGATAAGGCCCAACAAATCTCAGGCTGAGCTTACCTTTGTTGCTGAATCTCATCACCCCTTTCATAGGAGAAACTTTCAAAAACACCCAATCATTCACATTAAATTCCAGGTTTCTGCACCGTACATCAAGATACAATTTCTGGCAGCTCTGAGCAGTCAGTAGGCGTTCTCTAATAAGCTTTACCTTTTCTTTTGACTGATGAATAATATCCGGCCCAATTAGTGCTGACTCTCCTACCTCAAACCAACCAGTCGGCGATCTACATTTTCGTCCATACAAAGCCTCATAGGGCACCATTTGGATAGTTGAGT
The DNA here is from genome assembly GCA_035772735.1 of Datura wrightii. NCBI lineage: Eukaryota > Viridiplantae > Streptophyta > Magnoliopsida > Solanales > Solanaceae > Datura > Datura wrightii. The sequence goes on along the minus strand of JASDFA010000010.1, from coordinate 61,910,640 downwards.
GGTACCTATTATTATAAGCAAACTCAATAAGTGGTAAATGCTCATCCCAGCTACCTCTAAAGTCCAACCCACACGCTCGCAATATATCCTCAAGCGTCTGAATAGTGTGTTCTGCCTGCCCATCTGTCTGAGGGTGGAATGCTGTGCTCAGATTAATCTGTGTTCCCAGGCCTCTCTGAAATGACTGCCAAAATTTAGCTGTAAATTGCGCTCCTCTGTGAGAGATAATGAATACTAAAATACTGTGCAGTCTGACTATTTCTCTGATATACAACTCAACATAATCTTCGGTCGAGAAAGTAGCCCTTACTGGCAGGAAGTGGGCTGATTTTGTCAGTCTGTCAACAATTACCTAAATCGAGTCATTTCTATGTCTGGTACGGGGTAAACCTGCTACAAAATCCATATTTACTGCTTCCTACTTCCAAAGAGGCACAACTATGTCTTGAGTTAATCCGCCTGGTTTTCTGCTGTTCCGCTTTTACTTGCTGGCAGTTAGGACACTGGGCTACGAATTCTGCTATTTCCCTTTTCATACCTGGCCACCAGTAGATTTCTTTAATATCATGGTACATTTTTATCGCTCTGGGGTGGAGAGAATAGCGGGCGTAATGTGCCTCGCTCATAATCTGCTGGCAAAGCCCTGAAATATCTGGAACACAAAGGCGGCCTTTACATCGCAACACTTCATCCTCAGTTACCTGAAAATCCGGCGCCTTTCCTTGTTGAACTTTGTCCTTAAGCTGAACCAGGTCAGGATCTTCATACTGCCGTTCCTTTACCTCCACAGCTACTGACGACACTGTGGTGTTCTGAGTTACCGCTCTGTTGTCCTCTGTTTCTGCTACACGAATGGCTAAACTGGCTAACTGGTGTATTTCTTAGGCCAATTCCCGCTGCTCGGGCTGCAAGTACGCGAAACTCCCCATAGACTTACGGCTAAGGGCATATGCTACTACGTTGACTCTTCCTGGGTGGTACAGAATATTTACATCATAATCTTTCAACAATTCCAACCAGTGGCGCTGCCGCAAATTCAACTCTCTCTGAGTGAAGATATACTGTAGGCTCTTATGATCAGTGAAAATATCCACATGGACGTCGTACAAGTAATATCTCCATATCTTTAGAGCGTGGATCACTGCGGCTAGTTCCAGGTCGTGGGTAGGATAATTCTTTTTGTGTTTCCCCAGCTATCTGGAAGTATAAACAATTACTTTACCATGCTACATCAACACACATCCTAACCCAATACCTGAAGCGTCACAATAAACTGCATATCCCTCCGTACCTTCTGACAATGCTAACACTGGGGCGGAGGTCAATCTATCTCTCAATTCCTGAAAACTCTGCTCACATGTCTCGTCCACTGAAACTGTACTGCTTTTTGTATTAGTTTAGTCAGAGATGCTACAAAGGTGGAAAATCCTTCCACAAACCTTCTGTAGTACCCGGCTAACCCCAGAAAACTGTGTACCTCGGTCAGAGTGGTAGTTCTGGACATGTTTTCACTGCTTTTATTTTCTGTGTATCTATCTGTACACCAACCTCCGACACGATGTGACCAAAAAGACTACTAAATTCAGCCAGACTCACCTTTAGAGAAATTGGCATGTAATTGATGGTCATACTGATTTATCATACCAGAGAAACTGACAAGTAATCTCTCTGTATAACTAGAGCTTCATCTGGCCTTCTGGGCCGCATGCTAATGCTACTCGCTGCTGGAATAATCTGTATGACTGTCTGCACACCATGTGCACATTTCTGATCAGAGGATCCTGATAGTGATCATGATCTCTAATAATATGGCTGAATAACTGTGAATAACTAAATAACTAGGCTGAATGACCCGAATGCTGAAGTAGTCTAACAATGCTCTAAATGTCCTACTCGGGCATCTGTATCTCATGCATAACTGCAGAGTTGTGGACAACTAACTATTTTGTTATTCTAATTGGACAACTGTAGAGCTGGGCTTAGTCGAACTTACCCTCAGGCGATCAGCCCTTGGATCTTCACAGGGAGCCTACCGATTTCCTTGTCTTAGTAAACACTCTGCTAGCAAAGTACTACAAATTCCTTATTCCTTGTTCGTATCCACTCGGATCTATTCTGCTATTCTAGGGAAATTCTCGGTCTTATGAGCAATGATGTAAAGACTGGCCTTCTCCTAGGACTCTGTATCTGAATATCTTACGAGAACCAGCTGGGGTACTAGTCCGTCACTGACTACTGATATGGACCCTTTCTTGGGGTACCCACGGGTTTGTCTGACTGGGACGGCTGGCTGACTTGCGGGGTGTTCTACATGATAACTGCTAGGTTGACTAAGGCTGACTCTCACCTATAAGGCTGGAAAAAAAAACAATGTATGACTACTTAACATACTGGAGGATTCTGGTGTTGCTAACCTCTGGGGTATGCTTATTCGATCTCCATTTCTAGTCTTGGCACATGCGATAATGTTACTGGTCATTAGGGATGCTTCCCTGCTAATACAGGCGCCAGCTGGTTGTTAGACCGTCTAACTGCGCCCGTATGATTAACCACCTGATTCAGGCTACTAACTCTTGTAAGCTTCTGAAGTCTAGATCTGGCAACACGCATATAAGTCCATTAACTCAATAAACTGAAGACTGAGAGAGTTCCTATGGCTTCATACGTAAATCATACTTACTCTGCCCCTTTTTTGGTGAGGGGTCCTGCGGTACGATCTGTATATACTTTCTAGTAGCTAACCAGAATCTGTGTGACTGTAACCCCTATTGGTAGCTACTCACAGCATATCTGTTATCTGTACACACATATATATGTATCAACAACTATGTACAATACATACTAAATTTTGTAGTAATACGTAATCTCTGACATGCTTTACTGAATTTCATACTGCACATGATATACTGCTTCTACAGTCCAATGATATCTCCAGTCCTCTCGTATCATTTCATTGGATTTTCATCCCATTCTGGAAGCAACAAACATATGCACTTTAGTTATGGTCTGCTATTTGAAATTCTGCCACTCTTACAACATGGGGTCAACCTCCAAACCTTGTAGCCTTACTTGGCATTATAGTGAGGGCCCATGACTGTCTGCTGGGCCTTATCTCTAGGCCACACTAGATTAGAGTCTCTGTGTCGGCACTCTCTTAACTTCTCTGTAGACGGACGTATCGCAACATTCTAAACTGCAATCTTACTGTCTCTTAACTGTCAGTTCGAGGCTTAGTCCTTAATACACGATATTCTATCAATCTGGAGGTGATTCTAATTTCCCCTCAAAATCTGGTACTCCTGCTTCCTCCCCTTATCTTGCTTAAGCTGAGCTCTGGGGTTCAAGGTACCTGCCTTACATTGTTAATAAGGTTACTGGTCAAGTCTCAGCTTATACTTCTTCTGGCTTGCAGTCAGACCCATCTGATTCACATGACCTCCCTACCTTTCGGTATCACAACTGAAATCATAACTATTATCTTGCAGGTATATCCTGCCGTTGTTAGCGTGTTATGGCGGACAAGGCCTTTTTCTGACTCAAACTTGACTATTACTGGAAGTCCATCACTGACGGATCTCCTACGCCCACTTTGAGTGAGCTAGTAGTCTTACTTGCTCTTCTGACTTATTACCGCGAGGGTCTACACAACTTACGTAATCATAGGGGCTCCTTACTCTTTCTAACACTTTCTGGAATCAACCGATCCACCTTTCACTTACTGCCAACTTTGGGCAACATCGCCTCAATCCTTATGCCTTTTGCTATACTGGGATCAAAACTAAGATGTAGGAATGGCCTTTTCTTACTGCAACAAAATGAAGGCATGGAACTGTACCACATCTGAAAGGATGGAGGTGTGGATCCTACATTTCCCTCTCTTTCTCACATCTCTCCGATAATCTAATATTGTCTATCATCTTAGTTAGATCTTATATATCTAACAAATAAATCAACTCATATATACGCTATGCTTCTGACTTCCTACTATGAAGTTATAGAAATATACTGGGTTTGGTACCGATAGAGGTATCATATTGGGAGGTCCCTCATACCTCCTCCTGCTGCTGTAGTTACCCTGCAACTGGCTGGTGCCCTCTTCTGCTGCTATATCCAATCATCTGCCTGTGATAGGTTGTCGCTAATCTGACTTTGTATTTGTAATCAAAGAGTATGATAAGTTTTAGGGATTCAACCCTATATAGTACCGCTCTATAGCATGACTGAATAAGAAGAAAGAGTAACCATCCTATCATGCCTTGCAGCCTTCTGTCTATAGTATGTGGTGCACAACACATCCACAGACAAGACTCTACTTAGCACGGCTTGCAGACTCCCTAGGATACGACCTGCTCTGATACCAAGTTTGTCACGCCCCGCCTTGGGAGGCATGACTGGCACCTGGTGCCCTACAAGGACCTGGACTGCTGGCTAGCTGAGCCTAAGCACTTCTAGTGCCAGGATGGCTCTAACTCTGGATTCAAGAAAATGACGGACTATATAACGGCTGTAAATACAGCCTCCGGCCGACTAGGCCTATAGCCACCTATAAGCAAACAACAGCTACCCAGAACAACTGAACTAATAGGGAACCTATGCGGGCCGACAAGACCACCATGCTGTCTATTATTTCTGAATAAAGAAAACAAGTGCTAAACTGCTATGTGACCGGCAAGGTCACCACTACCAACTGAATAAGGCCCCACACGGCCATCATAAACAAACTAAAACATACACGGCCTCACACAACCAGTACAGCTAACCACAGGGAATATACAATTTGCAAGCCTCTAAGAATACTGATAATATGGTCGGGATAGGACCCCGACCTACTCATACTGTACAACAAAAGAAAAGGAATAAACCTCTAGCTATCTAGCTCCGGATGACTGGAGTTGATGACTTTGTGGGATGGCTGGAATCACGAGGGATCGGCTCCTCGTCTATGAGTACCTGCAGGCAAGTAATGCAGCGCCCCAAATGGGCGTTAGTACCGCTGGTACTGAGTATGCAAAGCAACAACTAAAAAATAACTGAAGACAAGCAATATAACTGATAGAACTGAAATAGAAAGAAATAGACTGTAACTGACTGAAAGTATGAGTTTAAGACTGTCCTCAACTATGCTGGAAGGAGTAGGAGTCGTACCTTGTAACGTGGCATTCTACTGTCTCTCTACTCATAACTAACATAACATGGCGCAATATAGCATAACATATCATAGCATAGCACACATAAACCTTACCCGGCCCCCATAAGCTGGGAGGTACAACCAACACGCAATCTATACCCCTACCCCATTCATCTATCTCCCATAGTAACTATAAAAATCCTGCCGGTCCCCTGGGTATGCACTTGGGCCCGCTGAGCCCCTGACTATAACTGGACCTGGGTCCGGAGGACTCCTGAATCAACAACCCGGGCGTACCCGCTCGACGGGGGTGTATAAAAGCCGACCAAGGAAAAATATAGGGAAACTGTCATCCCATCTTCGTCCCCTAGGGGACGGCATGCCACTCCGTCGAGAGACGTATCCTCGCCCTATGGCGGATGAGTCGATACAGCTATTAACCCTGGGGCGGTCATGGATGCTAGGTAATCCAACCCAAAACAATACAGTCAAGTCTCAACTGATAATGCTAACTGCACAGGATACATGCTGAAACTAATCATAGTAATGTGTATATATATAATACATGCTGAAACTGATAATGGTATATATATGATTTCTGTCATACTGTGCTGAATCTGATACAGAAACAAGATATAATATTTCTGTTGAGAATCATGTTATATAACTAAGTTTCATGGTAGATACGATTTACTATTTCTAACAGGCTTCCTAAAATTCATATTAAGCTACTATTCTATTTCTGGAATATTTTACGGGAACTTATATTTCTTTACTAAGTTTCGGCTGAACATGATAATATCTTGACATATTTTACTAAATTACATACTGAACATGTTGTATTGTTTCTGAAACTTCCTACTGGAATTTATATCGTGCTAGTAGGTTTCATGCTACACATAACATGATGGTTCTAACATTATACTAAAATTCATACTAAACATAATATGGCTTCTGAAATATTTTACTGGCACTTAAACTATTTGACTATACCGGAACTGCTAGCTTGCCGAAGAAACTGGCTTAACATACCTCAGTTTCTGACTTCTGGACTAACTGACGTAATTCGGCCAATATCCAGCTATTCCTTCCAACTACATTCATATACATAGTAATTAGAAGTAAATTCATCAGTATTTCAGAAGAAAACACTATTTTGAATATATATATATAGCCCAAACTTTGACTTATCGGAAAACAGCCGAAAACTCGCTATTTCACGGTAGTCCAGAAGGGAGAAATACTCACTTTAGGGCTAGAAGTACATTGACACTAATTTGGAGCAATTTCACTTACCTTAGCTTGGTAGGACGATGATTTGTCGGCCAAATTTCGCGAAACTAACTCCGCAGGAATGTTCTCTGCAGCTTTATACTTCGGTATCCGGAGTTAATTTGAGTTTGGACTGCGTTTGACGGCGTAATCAGATGAATATTTATCAAAACCCTTTGTTCCTTACTGTTCTGGTCGTGTTTCAGAAATTAAATTGTGGGAAATGAAATAAAAAACCGAAGTGGGGCTTATATACTTGAGGCCTGAACCCCCCCCCCCCCCCCGTGGCACGCTGGCCATCGCGGAGGAGCAACCTCTGTGACATGCTGCCTGTCGCGGAGGGGCACTGCTCGGCCTCCTCTTGCGATGTTCCGACTCGGCACTTGTCCGGTCTTCCCCCGAGCCTTTTTCTAGCATGTATGGCATTCTAAAACTCTTAACTAACATGCAAATAGTCCATCTAAATGTCAAGAATTTACGGGGTGTAACAGGATTAGTGGTTAGGATAGAAATTATACCTAATTTTTCTTGCTTGGTTGTTAAAACGGGATGAGCTAGACACCGACTTATAATTATCACATCACCACTCGTAGAAGTAGTTGTGAAGCTAAGTTTGGTTAAATGATTAGAGGTACGAAAATCCATAATCAAGGGTGCAAACTCCATAAACCACATCCATGTATTTAAATTACTCACGAATTAGGACGTCACATCCCTACTCAACGATGTAGGTGTGAGACTAGTTTGTCATATTTAGAGCTTCGAAAGACCATGAACATAGCATTTTAATTATGTGAGACAAAAACTGAAGTTTTCATACTCGAACCATTCTGAATTGTAGCATTGCATGATTATTAGGCCTTAACTCTAGTTGCTTCTTATATTGTTTCTCGAATATTTTGTGATCACCACTAGATTTAATTAAAATTTACCGAAAATTTATATAATCAACACTTGTGAAGTTAATTTTAACACTTGAACTTAATAATTCGTTGCATTGGTCTAGTCCTTGTGGGTTCGACATCCGGCTCTTAAAAAGAGCCACTGTATTACTTGTACGACCGCGTACACTTGCGCGTGCGCTGGAGTTCCACACTTGCCCTAAGTGTGATTTAAGGCGAAATGATAGATGGGGCTGCACTTAGAACATGATCTTAGGCCCTCTTTACTTAGCCACTTCACCTAAAATGACCTCCTTGAACATTAATCTTTGATAGCCAACGTTTGAGGCGTGGACCCTTTCTTGGAAACGACATTATAAGCCTAATGACCATTTTTAATCCTTCTCTTTGGCACCCATCCTCCCTAATCGCTAGTGGTGAAACAATGAAAAATAATGGGGACCTCAAGCCCAAGAAATAGGGGACGATAAGGAAATAATGTGAAATGAGGCAAAAGCCTAAGTTTGGGGGTTTGCAAGAGTGGGGGGAAATGAGAGCTTCAAAGCAAAATGGCACCAAAGTTGTGATGAGATGAATGAAATGATGGGGTGAAAGCCCTCGGATTATCAAAAGAGAAAGAATAGTTAAAAGATGTTATCCCTTGCATAAGATAAGGCTAAATGTGAAGTTCATAGGTGTTATAAGGGTGGTTCATGCCGCTCAAAAGATGAAGACGATGAATAAGGAGGAATAAGGTGGAGTGATCTCAATAAGATGATGGGATGTGAAAAGCGTTTGTAAAGGCATTAGGGAGGCTTTAGTCATTAAAGCTAAATATTCATCCCACCCTTACCCCTAGCCTTCATTATGACTCATAAGTCCTAATTAATTTTGAGTGTAGACACTAAATTAGTGGCAATATACACAAAGGGCAAGCTTATGGATCAGTTTGTATGCACTTAAATCTCTTTGTGAGAGTGAGCGCTTTTGTCTTATCTTATAATTCCTTTGTATGAAATTGTCACGCCCCACATAAGGAGGCATGACTGGCACCTAGCGCCATATTGGGATCTGGACTAACCTGACTGGCCTGGTGCACTACTGGTGCATGCTTGTAACTTAATTCAAGAGAACGACGTGTTGTATCTCGGTTGTAAATACAGCCTCTGTCCGACAAGGCCACCTGTAAAAGAAGACAGCCAACCACCAACAACACAATAACAGGGATCCTATGCAGCCGACAAGACCACCATGCTGTCTAGTTATAAATGAAATGAAATCAGGCAACTAAACTACGCTATAGTCGACAAGGCCGCAACTGATAGGTAAACAAGGTCCCACATGACCATCATATGAAATAAACATACATAGGGCCCCACACGACCAACAACAAAATCTAACTACTGGAAATCTGTAGCCTGCAAGCCTCTAAGAATGGAGTAATGGTCGAGACAGGGCCCCGACCTACCCATAAACTGTAAAACAAAAGAACCTACCTCTTCTAACTACCAACTCCGAAGGAAGGGAGCTGAACAAACTGTTAACTCTAGTTGATGACTAAGAGGGTCCCAAACCGCGTCTATCCGCACTTGTAGGAAAGTAATGTAGCATCCCAAGGATAGGCGTCAGTACAATATGTACCAAATATGTAAGACAGTAAAATGATAACTAAATGAAAGCTGATAAAACTGAAGTAATCATGAAGAAAGGTAAGAGTTTAACCTGAATAATTTCACCATCTAAAACATCTAATTAACAAGTATACATACACAAACAATAACCAAACTGGGCCCCCATAAGCTTGGAAGGTACAAAAAACACAGAATAACCTACCTGGCCCCCCACAAGCCCCGACAAGTACAAACAATGCACACTCTATTATTTGGATACTGAAGGTTCATAAACATATTGTAACTTAGGAATATTCATTCTCTGAAACTGTGTTTGAGCCAGATAGGCTCCTGTAGCTGTATTTGTGTCTGAGCTATCTGGGTTGTGTAGCTGAGCCCCGAGCCTTGGCTCGACTATGGGCCATAATGTAATCTCTGATAATTGGACCCCGGGCCTTGGCCCGACTATGGGTCATAATGAGACTGTTGTATCTGTATCCCGAGCCTTAGCTCAACTATGGATCATGCTGTAGCTTCTGTAGCTGAGCCCCGAGCCTTGGCTCGATTATGGGTTGTATTATAACTATTGTAGCTGGACCCCGAGCCTTGGCTAGACTATGGGTCATAATAGAAGCTCTGAAAATTGGATACGCCCCTCACGGCCTCACTCTGGTCCCTCCAAACATCGTACTAATCCTGCCAGCATAACCCTATAGGCAGTAGCATCCAAATCCCCATATATCATATACGACAATCAAGCTGGCTAGGGTTAACTCTAACGAGAGTTACTATATCATTACTATCATCTCAATTCAATTCATAACAGCTGATCACAATAGGTTTACTCTAAAGTACTATAGATATATGAGTCGTACTATTGTTGCACTCCAAAAAAAACGCAAGCGTACACGGTCTTACAAGTAATGCAGTGGCCCTTTTTAAGAGCCAGACGTCGAACCCACAAGGACTGGACTATTTCATCAAATTATCACGTTCAAGTGTAAGATAACCTTACAAGTATTGATTAGAGAAGTTTACGGTAATTTATAATTAAGTTTTGAGGTGGTCACAAAATAATCTGAAAACAATATAAGAAGCAACTAGAGCTAAGGCCGGATAATCATGTAATGCTACATTTTGTAATGGTTCAAGTATGATATTACCAATTGTTTTCTCACATAGTCGAAAATGCGATGTTCATGATCTCTCAGGCCTCTAAACACGACAAACTAGCCTCACAACTACATCGTTGAGCGGGGATGTGATACCCTAGTTCGTGGGCAATTCAACTACATGGATGTAGTTTACGGGGTTTATGCTCTTGATTAGGGACTTTCGTACCTCTAATTATTTAATCCAACTTAGCTTCACAACTACTTCTACGAGTGGTGGAGTGATAATTCTAAGCCGGTGTCTTGCTCTTATCCCGTTTAATCAACCAAGCAAGGCAAATTAGGTATATTTTCTATCCTAACCGCGAATCGTATCTAAAGATAAGAACTTGCTTCCTACATTCTCTTGTTCTTTCTTGGGGTTTCTCTTTAAAGATTTTACCTAAGCTTAACGCATTTGTTTTCATGGTGATCAAGCATAAAAATAACAATAATGAAGAATGTAAGACAAAACAGCAATTAACAACTCAAACCAAAACGAATTCATACAATTACACTCATATCACGTGGCCTCAACCCTAGAGGAAGGGTTTTAGCCACTCATGTTCGTACAATAACTTAAAAATATTGTTTAAGTAGTGTACTTACCAAAATAGATAAAAGAGAATGTAAAATTGATGAACCCTAGGTGATTTCTCCACTTCTCCCTTCACTCCTCTACGGTTTTTCAGAAAATATTTCGTGACCTTTAATTTTGGGAGCTAAGAGTTGAATTATAGTAAATAGGGAAAGTGCAAATCTTTGCCCGTCATGTAATGGCTCCTTGGCATGGAGCTCAACGATCCAAATTGCCTCCGTGCCATGGAGGTAACGCGTAGGCTCACTGGAAATCGCCTAAAAATGGAGCTTGGCCGAGGCATGGCGCGATGGCCAATGTGGCACGGCGCATGTGCTGCACGATGGCCTGCGTGACACGGCCTTGGCGCACAGATGTGCCTAGCGTGGCACGACGCTGGCACGCAGGTGCCCTGGTTTGCTGCCTCCTCTCGTGCGCACGGCCTCGGCGTGGCACGCTGCCTGGCGCGGCTAGCCTTGCCATGGCATGCTTCCTTGCCGACTTTTGCTATTTGCTTCCAAATCCATTCCTTCACTTCACCCATCATTATTTAGCCCCTCAAATGCATTTTACACCTACAAAACAAGGACTAATCATGTTGGTTAGTGCATACCCAAATTTACATAAAATCACATGAGAAAGTAAGTGTATAATTAGACAAACATGACTAAATAAAGTTATCAAACAGCAATTGGGCATGCAATTATGCCCAAGATCACTACCCCACACTTAAAGCCTTGTTCGTCCTCGAGCAACCCTTTTACAACTCATGCACGTGAAGACTCACACATAGATAATTGAGCAAGACATTTCAAGCTACAGCTACAATGATTGTTTTGATAGAAAGTTAAAAATAGAGCATGTAAGAGTTAACCATTAAAATAAAATATAGCTATGATAAGACTTCCTACCCTCAAGAATCGACTCTTAATCCCAACAACCTCATGCAAATCAACCGACCAAGAAATCCAACATGAATTTTATCCTTCATTAAACATATGCCCGCACCACAAGAGAGTTACCCATTTTTACTCACAAATTTTCAAATCATACTGTGTATGGGTATATAAATAAGAATTAAGCTCACTCTCAAAACAAATTCACACGCCACGTGTATTGACCCATAAGCTTGCCCTTAGTGTTTCACTCCACTAATTTAAGGATGTTTGAACATAAGATCAAGTAGGACTTATTGGGTTGTAATGTATGCTAAGGGCAGGTAGGTATTCTTATGGCTAATAGTGACTGTCTTCCCTAAGTGCTTTTAATATATCACGCTCTCCTTAAGAACTTCCCTCCTCTTACTTCACCTTTATACTTTTCTACTCCCATTTTCCTCTTTTGTTTCCCCATTTCTTTATGCACACTTAGCTTATTAGTAAGGAGTTCTTAAGCAACTTTTTCATTCATTTGTTCTCTTACTCCGCACCAATACTCGAGCATTTTTAAACAAGTGCACCTCTGATCTTTTCTCAACTCCCACAACTATTCTTTTTCCTTCTTTTTCACGATTCTCACTCCTTTACTCTTTTGGATTTTTCACTTAAGCGCTTAGGAGTTTTGGATCAAATTCAAGGCTAATGAAAGAAGAGGATTAAGCTTATGTTGTAGCTATCAAAGAATAGGCTTAAGGCTCAATGAGGTTAACTAGGATCAGACTTTCAAGGTAGGTCAATCGAGGGATAAAAATTAGGCTCATTCAAAGAAATGACTAAATCATCTCCTACAATCTACATCCTTCATTTTGTTTTGTATACACACCAGGAAAGTTCTAGACACTACACAATAGCATGGAATATTCAAAAACCTTACACACATCGCACATTCTCAATTCAAGACAAATTCAGCAGACTCTTCACTCAGTTAATCCCAAAAGTCATAATTAAGCTTTAAGCACATAGAGTCACATTCAAGAGCCTAGGTGTCTCAAACAGAGTTATGCAACTTGAATGTTTCAAAACTAACCATTGTTGCATCTCACAATCATGCATAGCACATAACAAGATCATCAAGCCATCAATCAACTACAAGTTCAAAAACCAAAACCTATTGACTAATTTTCCCTCAAGACGGTCTTCATCCATCCATCGTCGGGAATAGTCCCTAACTATGACTAAAACAACTATGTACAGACAAAGAAAAATTTTTTATTCTTCGGTTCAAGGACCCCCCGTCGGAAAAGAACCGAATAGAAAAACCAACGGGTGGGGAATCATGCTCAACTAAAAAAAAATTCCTCTACCAATACCTATCAAGTACTAAATTCACCCGAAATCATTAAGAACAAAATTTGAAATTTCCCTCACCCCACACTTGAATCATGCTATGTCCCCATCGCATCAATTTAAAATTCAAAAAGGGTGAGAAATACTCCCTGAGGCCTCTAGTCCTAGCTAACAACATGTTTTTCTCCATTTTTGAACACGTGGGTATTCAACCCCACACCTTTCCTCTTTCATGCTCCTTAGCTTCCTCCTCCAACTGTGCTTAAATCTCCACCAAAAAAACAACCAGATGAAAATAACAAAATCAACACAAATAAAACGTAAAATTTTTACCTGTGGTACCCTTGGGTTGCTTCCCAAGCAGCGCCTAATTTTACGTCGCGGCACGACGTGGACTATCCTTTTCAGGATATCCTCATACCCTTGTTCCCTTTCGAGAACCATCTTCTTCTCTTTTTATTTATCGAGGGAATAATCGCCACTCTGTCCCTCTCTTCCTCCAACTTCTTATCTAATAGAATCCCTTCATTAGATTCGGGTTGAAAAACAATCATCTCCTGTGTCTGTGGACCTGTGAAATCTACCACCCCACCCTTAACCTCTGCTAACACACTGACCTTACAAAGGTCTCTGTAATGTGTGGGTGGGTTAATCTCTTGGTAAACCCAGAAGAGTTCTTCTTCATCATCGACCCTCATTTTTAGGGTCCCTGCTCTTACATCAATAATCGCTCCTCAAGTGGCCAAATATGGACGTCCCAAGATCAGGGGTACCTTGTCATCCACTTCAAAATCCAATATAATGAAATCATCGGGTATAATGAATTCACCCACTTTGATGAGAAGGTCCTCGATTATTCCATCTGGTGCAACTCTCGACTTGTTTGCTAGCTGCAACATCAATCATGTTGGTCTTGGTTGACCTAACCCCAAGGTGTTAAACAAAGATAGGGGAATTAGATTAACTGCTACTCCTAAATCACACAGAGCTCTTATCACCTCAGCTTTACCAATTTGTATGGGGAGGGTAAAACTCCCTGGGTCTTTGAGCTTTTTAGGTATCTTGTTCATTACCCTATGGCTGCACTCTTCAGTCAATGCTACTGTCTGAACATCCACCAACCTGACTTTGTTGGCCACCACATCTTTCAAGTACTTAGCATACTTGGGCATTCCCTGCAAAACATCAAGCAAAGGCAAATTTATGTGAAGTTCTTTAAAAATATCAAAGAACTTTTTAAAGCATTCCTCCTCCTTGCTCTTTTTGAATCTTTGTGGGAATGGTGGTGGTGGTCTCTGTGCTAGTTGCAATGATGATTTTGCATTTTGTTGCCCAACACTCTGATTTTCTCCCTCGTCAGTGGATGGTCCCTTGCTAACCAACTTCGGCTCTACCTCATTTCTCTTCTCTTTCGGTGATGCATCAGCTAATTGTTTGCCACTCCTCAGACTAATGGCATTGACCTGTCGGGGGTTTGTGTCTGTGTCACTGGATAATCCTCCCTACGGTCTGGTGGGGTGAGCAGCGACTATTTGACCCATCTGCTTCTCGAGATTGCGGCTGGCCAACTGCTGAGTTTTCAAATCTGATGCCATCCTCGCCTGATTCTCTGCTAATTGGGTCCGTGTCTCCATAATTTTATGCAACGTCTCCTCAACGTTGCTGCTCAACTGGCCATCAATCTGCCTGTTCTGTTGCTGATACTGTTGTTGCTGAGGTTGCTAGTAGCTTTGCTTTTGATTTCCACCCCAAGAAAAATTTAGGTGGCTCTGCCAACTCTTGTTGTAATTATTCCCAAAATTTTGTGTGTTCCTCTGAAGATTCCAGATTGGCCCCGCATGATTTTGAATTATGCCCATTATTACCGTAGATTTCACACCAAGTTGGAGCTTATTGAACTGCATTTACCTGACCCTGTTGTTGGTTCATACTCAGTTTATTGAACTGAGTCATCATCTGATGCTGAAATGATGCTAGCTGTGTCGCCAAGGCATTTACACCATCCATCTCAATCAGCCCTGCTGTTCTCTTTCCTACCCCTCTCGATGACTCGTTGTGCCACTCTGGATTTCCCTGAGCAATTCAGTTCAACAAAGTGTACAGCTCATCATAAGTCTTCTCCAAGGCTGGCCCACCCGATGCAGAGTCTAGTAAAATTTTTGTGTGTGGGTCTAGACTTTCTAAAAAGGTATGGGCTAGCACTTCATTGGACTGTTGATGATGGGGACAGTCTCTCAATAATGACTTGAATCTCTCCCACGCCAAATACAAGTTCTTTTCCGACCTCTGCTAATATTTCACTTCTAAGTTTGGCAGTCTTGCCTGAAAGGAAGAATCTGATAAGGAACTTCTTTGCCAAATCATCCCAAGAAGTTATGGAATTCGATGGATCAGATTTTAACCACCTCTTTGCCTCCCCCAATAATGAGAATGGGAAGAGGGTAAGTCGGACATAATCTGTGGACACTCCGGTGGGGACGAACGTGTCACTAATCTTCAGAAAGTTCTGTAAGTTCTGCTGTGGGTCCTCATGAGTCATTCCAGTGAACTGGCCACTAGAATGTAATAACTGCACCATATTCTGTTTCAATTCAAAGTTTTCTCCAGGTTCCAGTTTACGGATACTAGAGGTCACATTTGTCGCTAGTGGGATAGCCACTTCGCGAACTAGTCGGGCTGCCATGATATTAGGTGACAACTTTGCTTGTCCTACTGGTGGTTGTTGTTGTAACCTCTCCTGAAGTCTCTTTAGCTTTTTCTCTAGAGCTTCTCTCCTGCGTAAATGAATTTGACGTTCAGGTGCAGGCAACGGTTCCACTAGCTCTCTATTCCTTGCCAGCTCTACAAGGACAACCTGTCACCTGCAATATATCAGACTAAGACCAAGTTTCTCAACACTTAAGGAAATTAAAAATCATACTAAAATAGAAAAATTTGCTAAACTTCGCCAAGTCCCCGGCAACAGCACCAAAAACTTGTTGCACTCCAACGCACACATAAGCGTACGCGGTCTTACAAGTAATACAGTGGCCTTTTTTAAGAGCCGGATGTCGAACGACTATTTCAGCAAATTATCACGTTCAAGTGTAAGATAACCTTACAAGTGTTGATTATAGAAGTTTTTGGTAATTTATAATTAAGTTTTGGGGTGGTCACAAAATAATCTGAAAACAATATAAGAAGCAACTAGAGCTAAGGCCGGATAATCATGTAATGCTACATTTTGTAATGGTTCAAGTATGATATTATCAATTGTTGTCTCACATAATTGAAAATGCGATGTTCATGGTCTCTCGAGCCTCTAAACACGACAAACTAGCCTCACAACTACATCGTTGAGCGGGGATGTGATACCCTAGTTCGTGGGCAATTCAACTACATGGATGTGGTTTACGGGGTTTATGCTCTTGATTAGGGACTTTCGCACCTCTAATCATTTATCCAACTTAGCTTCACAACTACTTCTACGAGTGGTGGAGTGATAATTCTAAGTCGGTGTCTTGCTCTCATCCCGTTTTATCAACCAAGCAAGGCAAATTAGGTATATTTTCTATCCTAACCGCGAATCGTATCTAAAGATAAGAACTTGCTTCCTACATTCTCTTGTTCTTGCTTAGGGTTGCGAACTTGCTTCCTACATTCTCTTGTTCTTGCTTAGGGTTGCTCTTTAAAGCTTTTACCTAAGCTTAACGCATTTGTTTTCATGGCGATCAAGCATAAAAACAACAATAATGAAGAATGTAAGACAAAACAATAATTAACAACTCAAACCAAAATGAATTCATACAATTACACTCATATCACATGGCCTCAACCCTAGAGGAAGGGTTTTAGCCACTCATGATCGTTCAATAACTTAAAAACATTGTTAAAGTAGTGTAATTACAAGAATAGATAAAAGAGAATGTAAAATTGATGAACCCTAGGTGAGTTCTCCACTTCTCCCTTCACTCCTCTACGGTTTTTCAGAAAATATTTCATGACCTTTTATTTTGGGAGCTAAGAGTTGAATTATAGTAAATAGAGAAAGTGCAAATATTTGCCCGTCATGGAATGGCTCCGTGGAACGGAGCTCAACGCGCCAAATTGCCTCCGTGCCACGGTGGCAACGCGTAGGCTCACTGGAAATCGCCTAAAAATTGGAGCTTGGCCGAGGCATGGCGCGATGGCCAATGTGGCACGACGCATGTGCTGCGCGATGGTCTGCGTGACACGGCCTTGGCACGCAGATGTGCCTAGCGTGGCACGGTGCTGGCGTGCAGGCGCCCTGGTTTGCTACCTCCTCTCGCGTGCATGGCCTCGGCGCTGGGCGCGGCACACGCACAGCGTGGCATGCTGCCTGGCGCGGCCAGCCTTGCCATGGCATGCTTCCTTGCTGACTTTTGCTATTTGCTTCTAAATCCATTCCTTCACTTCACCCCATCATTATTTAGCCCCTCAAATGCATTTTACACCTACAAAACAAGGACTAATCATCTTGGTTAGTGCATACCCAAATTTACATAAAATCATATGAGAAAGTAAGTGTATAATTAGACAAACATGACTAAATCAAGTTATCAAATAGCAATTGGGCACGCAATTATGCCCAAGATCAACTATCTTTATGATGAACGTAACTTGTCGAAAAGGATAGGCTTACATACCTCGAGTGTCTACTTCTATTTAACTGGCGAGTTTCGACTAGTAATCGGTGGTTCTATCCAAATGCAACCTTTATACTAAGAAAACAGGGCTAACTTCAATACTAAACTTGGCATAAACGATAACTTTTGATAATAATAGTAACTACAATTCAACTCTGAATAATTCGGCGAAAACTCACAATTTCTCGTGAGTTCAGTTGGAAGAAATACTCACCTAAGTCATGTGGTAGTTTAGGAATCAATTTGAAACAATTCTGAAAAATTTCACCCGGTGGAGCTCCATTTTGCCAAGTGAATTTTTGAGAAATAACTTCGTAGTAATGCTTCCTGTAGGCCTAGAACTCATTACCCAAAGTTAATTTACGTTTGGACGGCGCTTGGTAGCGTAATCGGGCAAAATTTGGTTGAAAGTTTCTTGCTCTCTTTACCTTATCCATGGGATTAATTTGTGTATTAAGTGAAATGAGCCAAGAAATATATATATACACATGGGCGGTGGAAGGGGTAGTGCCCCGTGCTTCCCATCACACCAAAACCCTGTCACGACGCGCTTCTCAAGGCGCCAGCAGGCCTGACGCACCGTGCTGGCAAGTGCACTGCTGGCTGGCGCATCGCGCTGGCCCTGTGCACGCTGGTCCCGTCCGACTCTTCTTCTAAGGCTTTTCCTACATGCATCAAGCTCTCTTTATTCATCACAAATCCACACGTACGCCTACTAATCGATAACGTTTTAAGGGGTATAACATCCTCCTCTCTTAGGAACATTCGTCCTCGAATGTCATCTTCAGGCTTAAAGGAGTCAAGTCTTTTAACTAGTTCTTAGGAAAATTTTGGCAGAGTCTCCTCTATAATATGGACTATTCGAAACCTGAAACACAGAAAAGTCCAACATAGGCGTCTCATAGGATGCTATATAAACAACTATTTCACCACAGAGAGGTAGCCAACTAAACAATACTGATAACATAAATAGTAAATTAACAAATGAATTACAATATCGCCTTAACTGCATAATCTAAATCAATCCTGGAACAAATGAGGATATCTAGATCTCATATCATCCTCAGCTTCCCAGGTCATCTCTTCTTTATATCTGTTCCTCCATAGCACTTTAATAGTGGCGATGTCTTTAGTTCTCAGTCTACGAATCTGTCTATATAATATTGCAACTGGAATTTCTTCGTAGGCTAACTCCTCAGTAACTTGGACATCCTCAATTGGCACAACCCGAGACGGGTCCCCTATACATTTTCGCAACATGGACACGTGAAATATTGGGTGAACAGACTCTAACTCTGAAGGTAACTCTAATTCATATGCCACTCGGCTATCCTTCGGATGATCTGATACGGCCCAATGAACCTCAGGCTAAGCTTGCCTTTCTTGCCAAATCTCATCATGCCCTTCATCGGCAACACTTTAAAGAATACCCAATCATCTACATTAAATTCCATTTCTCTACGCCGCACATCGGAGTAGGACTTCTGGTGACTCTGGGCTGTCAGTAACCGCTCTCTGATAAGTTTCACTTTCTCTTCTGATTGGTGAACCATATCTGGTCCGACTAACTCTGCCTCTCCTACCTTAACCACACGATATGGGACCTGCATTTTTGCCCATATAATGCCTCATAAGGCGCCATCCAAATTGCAAAATAATAACTATTATTATATGCAAATTCAATGAGGGGTAAATGTTCATCCCAGCTTCCTCCAAAATCTAGCACACACGCCCGTAACATATCCTTGAGCGTCTAAATGGTGCGCTTTACCTGACCGTTTGTCACGCCCCGAGCCTACACCCTGAACATAATACAGTACTTGAAGTCACAGTAACCCCAAGTCAACCCCTAGTCTATCATACACTAGTATTCTGAGTAAAACATACACAGCAAAAAATTTTAATAATTATGTAAAGGCATTTTATGAAAAGAAACTAAAAGAAAACATAAAATTTATATCATCTGAAATCTGAAATTTACTCTATGTCTGAAAGCCTTATAACTAATGAGTTTCTTGGACAAGCCCCCAACTAACTCTAAGTCTAGATAAAATAATAAATCAACTGAAAGAAAATGAAACAAGGCCCTCAAATGATGAGGACTCACACTTCGGCTGCGGCGGAGGAGGATCTGGAGCGTAACGGCTATAGCTGTTGAGTCTGAGAACCTGCAACTGTATCATGAAATGATACAGCATAAAAGTATGCGTCAGTACTTTTAATGTACTGAGTAAGTGGGAGAAAGCATAACTGAAATACAAAATCTGAACTGAAATGACATGCAATAACCAACAAGTAAACTGAACTGAACTACTGATGTAAACTGAAATGGTCAAGATGACCCTGTTCGATGGTTAAAGGCAAGTCCTAAGTCCAAAAATGCTGAGTCTGAGTTACTGTACTGACTGAGTTAAACTGATAGAACTGGAACTAAACTGAACTAGACTAGACTGATTAGTGGGAGAGGCTATAACCAACATATAACCACGTGAGCTAGACGTGGAGTCCGATATATACACCCTATCGGTAGGACTCAATATACCTTGCCAGGGTATAAAGGCATGGACTGTAAGATCACTGTTAGGGGCCATGAGGCCAATTAAATATAACCTACGGTGGCAACGTAGTTCTGGAACCTGGGTGCTTGGAACCCCAGCCCTTTCGGTGCTAAGTCCTGCTCCCAATGGATAATCCTACCATGACTACTACTGCCAAGTGGATAGCTCGATACTGGGGCCCAAGACTATAACTGACTCAGGGATACTATCTGAGAGTTCCTTAAGCGTCTTATAGGACCGGATTTGGAAACTGGGTTCTAAGAATGGTCAGAGTTGCTTATCTAGAAGCGTCGTAACCGTCTAAACAACAAACTAATAACTGAACTGGGGTCCTGAGGCTAGTCTGAGCTATATATCAAAAATGTCATGACCGCCTCATGGACAAATAAATTGGATTCTAGTTCTAGTTCTGATAACTAGGAGGCACCACTGACACCTCAGGAAAAGACTGAATTCAAACTGATTAATTGACAATTTTTATATAGTTCTGAAGAGATTCTACGTTCTAACTGGACTGAGCTACTAAGCAGCTAATAGAGAACTCAACTCATTCTAACAACACGGAAATTCCATATTATGGCAAAATCTCAAGAATTAAGGAAATCTCATCCGACAACGCTAAAAATCATCTTATTAATGGAATACTTTCTCACCATATATATAATAAGTATCACAAGGAATTTCAACCCAAGACATACTTCATTCACTAAATGGGAATTAACAAGTAATAAATCTCCATGCGAGAATTTAGGGCTTCAATTCACTTTTGTACTAATATTGGCAATTTAGTTAGGAACTGATGAAAGTAATATGAATAATCAACATGGACATTATTCCAGGTGGAATTAACGAAAAATAACGTGAAATTATTCGTATTCGAAAACGCAGGGCAATACTAATAGGGAAATTATGGGAGGATTTTTGGAGAACACAAGGGAAGAACAATTTCCCTTGTTGAATACCCACATACCAAACTAAAATTCTCCCAGAGAAAAAGACTTAAACTGCTGCAATGGTGAACAACCCTAAGCTTGCTTGAGAGTTTTCTGGAGGAACTCTTTGATAACTTTTCATAGAATGAACGTGGGAATGAGGGGAAGAATTCAAATCCCCTAATAAGTCTAAAATTATGTACAAAACGACGTAGTTTAAAGCTTAGGAGAGGAAATTACAAAATAGCCCTTAGAAATTCACTGGGAAAAACTGCCAGGTGACCTAACGGGTGACCTAACTGGTCATGGTGACTGACCACGACTCGTGGTCACTCCTATCAAGTACACTACCCAGGTTCCTCAGTAGATCACCATGAGGGACCTAACGAATCATGGTCACTGACCACGACTCGTGGTAACCAGTCATGGACTACACTGTCTCACTTCTGAAGAATCAATACTAGGCTTGGTAACGAGTCACTTAACGAGTCATTGCCACTGATGACGACTCGGCACGACTCATGGTGACACTCGTTAGGTACACTGCCTAAAAACTGACTAAGGCTGGTAACAGGGGACATAACAAGTCGTTGTAGGTGACTACAACTCGTTGTCCCTACCCATCAAGTACACTGACCAACTTATAAATTTCTTGACCCAGGCCTGACCACGAGTGACTTAACGGGTCGTGGTCATTGACCACGACTCGTGAAGTCTCTCATTGGTTACACTGCTTCTCATTTAAAATATTTACTCCTGCTTCTCACGACTGACCTAACGAGTCGTTGGGTCATATAACAACCCGTTAGGTAAGTCGTCCTATAGCATTTCTGCAGCTTTTCCAGATTTTCTCATTTAAGTCCCGGATTTTAATTTTGATTTTTTGGGCATTACACCGTCTATCTGAGGATGGAATGCTATACTCAAATTAACCTGTGTCCCCAAACCTTTCTGAAATGATTGCCAAAATCTAGCTATAAACTGTGCCCCACTGTCTGAGATGATAGATGTTGGGACACCATGCAATCGGACTATCTATTTAATATATAGCTCGGCATAATCTTCAGGTGAGAATGTGGTCCGGACTGGCAGAAAGTGAGCTGATTTCCTTAACCTATCAACAACCACCCAAATAGAGTCGAATTTGCGTATGGTACAGGGTAGTTCTGTCACAAAGTTGTAATGCTCTGGAAACTTAAAGATTAGACCCGGGACTCAAAAAGGGAAAATTTGCAGAAAAATTAGAAAATCTAGCACCAGTCACAGAACAGGTCATTAAGGGACCCATTGAAGGTTCCCACGTGTTTTGAGGTGACTCGTGGGGAGGCCAGGTGAGGAAGTTTAAAGTTTTGGAAAAATGATACCCCACAGATGACCTAACAAGTCGTGGTAAGTCCCCACGATTTGTTAGGTCAATCGTGGGGAGTGGAAAGCAAAAGTATAGAGAGGTGGAGGCAGTGTACTTGATGAAAGGACCCTACTATTCGTGGTTAGATACCACGAGTCGTGAGGTGAGTTGTGATCAGCTAGCGGAGAGTTTTATGAAAGTAAGGCAGTGAACCTAATGAATGGTGACCACGACTCGTGGTCACCAGCAACGAGTCGTGAAGTCATTCGTTATCAGCCGCGACGACCGATAGACAGTGTACTTAACGGATGATGCCACTAGTCGTGGCCCAGGGTAACGAGTTGTTATGTCCCTCGTTAGGACCATCTAACAGTTTTTCCCTATGATTTTTCCAAGGGTTGTTTAGTAATTTCCTACACTCCTAAACTTTAAACTACGTCATTTTAGATATAATTTCAGACCTATCAGTGGGAATGAATGGTCTCTCCCCTCATTCTCCACGTACATTCTCAGAAAACATCAAAGAGTTCTCTCAAGAACTTTCAGAGTAAGGTCCAGGGTTCTTCATCCATCTCAGAAATTCAAGTTTCCCCCTCTAGGAAATTCTTATCCAGGTATGTGGGAATTCAACAAGGGGATTGTTCTTCCCTTGTGTCCCATAAAACTCTTCCTCAGCCCACTATCAGTTCTAGCCCTAAGTTTTCGATTGTGAAGATATTGCTATCAGACCTTGTTTATTTCTTGAGGAATATTATTCTATGCTAAATTTTGATGTTTTCAACCAAATTGTAATTAGAATGTTGTATGTTCTATTGAATTTGAATTTTAGCCCTAACTCTTGAAAATCAGAAACTAGAATCCAGCTTAAGTATTAAATTCTCGAAAATTGCTTGAATCTTTCAGAGTTAGGGGTTCCTATGATATTTCTATTTGTTAGAAACTCAGTCACATGTATGTTAGTCAGTTTCAGTCAGAAAGTTTATATACTCTATATGACTCAGAATGTCAGCCTAGTCTCAGTCAGATTTTAGCAACCTCCGGGTTGACCAGAATAATGTCAGCTGATCAGTCTGACTACATAAATTTCTGAGGTGTTAGTATCACCTCCCAGTTATCAGAATTAGATTCAGAATTTAGTGTATTATTCTGCGAGGCCGTCGTGACACTTAAAAAAATAGCACTGACTAGACCTAGGACCCCAATCAGATTACAGTTTGTTCTTAGACGGTTATGACGCTTCTAGATAAACAGCTCTAACCAGTCTAGAACCCAATTTCAGAATCTGGTCCGATAAGACTCTCAGGGTGCTTCCAGATAAGTATCCCTGACTTCGTGTTGGACCCCAATTTTGAGCTATCATCTTAGTATTATGTTCAGGTATTCTAGTGGGAGTAGGAGTTAGCACCGAGCGAACCGGGGTTCCAGCGCACCTAGGTTCCTAGAACTACATCCCATCGTAGCTTACAGTATTTATTGGCCTGATTGGCGCCAGACTTTTGTGATCACCCAATTCATGCCTCTATACCCTGGAAAGGTATATAGGGTCCTACTAGTGGGGCGTATACGCCGGACTTCATGTCTAGCTCACGTGGTTACATGTCGAATATAGACTTTTCCACTAGTCGGCTCAGTTCAGTCTCAAATTAGTCAGTTTAGATAAGTTCAGTTGGTATCTTAGACTTAGTATTTTAGACTTAGGGCATGTCTTTGACCATCAGATAGGGTCATCTTGACCATCTCAACTTACTTCAGTTGTTCCAGTTCAGTATATTTATTGATCATTGCATGTCATTTCAGTTTAGACATTTATATCAAGCATCATGTTTTCTCTCACTTACTCAGTACATTCAAAGTACTGACACATACTTTTATACTGTATTGTTCATGATACAGTCGTAGGTGCTCAGAGTCAGTGTCGTTAGTCATCGCAGTACAGATCTTGCTCAGCAGCAGAAGTGTGAGTCCTCATCTTTCGAGGGCGTTATCTCATTCCTTTTAGTCATTTCATTACTTTCAGTTAGACTTAAAGTGTCACACCCCACCTTGGGAGGCATGACTACTACCTGGTGCCCTACTAGGATCTGAACTGGCTTGACTGACCTTATGTACCTCTGGTGCAGGCCTAATCCTCAAATCGAGAAACCAACGGGCTATATATCGGCTGTAAACACAGCCTCCTGGCTGACAAGGCCTTATAGCCACCTGTAAAAGAAACCAGCTAACCAGAAAAAGATAATAACAAGGAATCCTATGTGGGCCAACAAGACCACCATAATATCTAGTTATAACGGTAAAGTAAATCCAACACTAAATTAAGTTATGGCCAACAAGGCCGCTAACTAACAGCTAAATAAGGCCCCACATGGTCAACACATAAAATAAAGCATACACAGTTCCCACACAGCCAACAAAACTAACCACAGGGAAACTAAAAGAATCTACAAGCCTCTAGGAGTGGTATAATGGTGTGGCAGGGCCCCGACCTGCCCGTAAACTGAACAACAAAAAGAGTAGACCTTTTAGCTATTAGCTCCGGAGGAATGAAGCTGACTGCTCTGCTAACTCTGGCTGAAAGCTAAGAAGACCTCGGTCCATGTCTATCGGCACCTGCAGGCAAGTAATGTAGCGCCCTAGAAGGGAATCAGTACAAGATGTACCGAATATATAAAGCAGTAACTGTAAATAACTGAATGAACTAAAAGAAAACTAAAAGTAACTGAGGGAAAGGAATAGAGATACTACCTGAATAGTTGAACTTCCTGCTGTCTAATCTATCAGTAACTAATGCAAACAAGAACCTTACCTGGCCCCTATAAGCCGGAAGTACGACAAGCACAGAATAACCCACCCAGGGCCCCCATAAGCCCGGGCGAGTATAATTCAATCTATATACCCCTAAAAGGTCACACTGAGTCAACTAATAACTATAGTCGTCCTACCAGTCCCCTGGGTCTGCAACTGACCCCACTCAGCCCCTGAACTGTAGCTGTGTATGATCTGGTAGACTCCTGATATCTGCACCCCGGGCACCAGGCTCGATGGAGGTGTGGTGCCGATACAACATATAATAGTCCGACCATGGAATGGACTGTATGAGGACCTGGGACCCCATCTTCATCTCTGGAAGATGGCATACCGCTCCTTGGAGCGACGTCGTCTCGCTCCTGGAGGGCATCGACACAGCTAGTAACCCTGGGGTGGTCATGAAAGGCTATACAGGGCAAAGCCAATCCCAAACCAAACATAGAATCTGGTCTCAGCTAATAACAATAGCTAAACACAATAGATATTCTTCTAACTCTCTTACTGGGATTCAAACTGAGTTGCAACGCTAAAGAAACTAACTTGCTGAAGGAATTCGCCTTAACATACCTAGATTGTTGATTTCTGATTAACTGGCGAGTTTTAATTCATATTCAATAGATCTTTCCGATTGCAATCATATTACTGGGAGAATGATAGTAGTTTAATACTCAATTTAGCTGAAAATGATAACTTTTAATACTAATATCAACTATACTTCGGCTTAACAAAATACGACCAAAAACGTTTAATTTCCCAAGAGTTCATAAGGGAGAAATGCTTACTTGAAGCCTGTGATCGTGTATAAATTAGTTTGGAGCAATTTTGAAAACTTTTGCTCGACGGGGCTACGATTTGCCGGGCGAATTTCGCGAAAATAACCTTGTAGCAATGCTCCCTGCGGTCTTAAACTTCGATACCCGAAGTTAATTTGAATTTGGGCAGCATTTGATAGCATAAACTAACGAAAAATAATTAATTTCCTCATCGCACACTCTCTCTGGCTGAAGATTTCTTTGAAAATGAATTAAAATTTAATAGAAGGACTATATATATACATTAAGGCAGTGGTAGGGGGTGCCCCGCGCCACCCATCGCGTCGTATCTCCTCCGCCTCGCGCCCCTCAACGCGCCAAGGGGCTGGCGCGTCGTGCTGCCAGGGCGCTAGCACGTCGCGCTGGCCCTTACGGCCTGGCCCCATTCTACCCGACTTCCAAGGCTTCTCTACACGCGTCATACTCTCTTTCTTTATCACAAATCCACTCGTATGCTTAGGAATCAGTAGCTTTTATGGGGTGTAACATTAAGTTAGTTGGGGGCTTGTCCCAATAACTCATCCGCTAGATGGCTTTTAGACACAGACTTGATTTCATACTTTCAAACCGTTCAGATGTTTTAAACTTTATGTTTAGTTTTAGTTGTCATAAATGTGTTATGTTATTATTTCAAAGCTTCCGCTATACATGTTTTACTCAGAATACCAGTGTACAATAGACCAAGGGTCGGCATGGGGTTACTTGTGACCCCAAGTATCGTGTTCCGTCCAGGGTATAAACTAGGGATATAATACCCCAAAAGTTCTTAGGAGTAGACCTGGAAAGCTAAAATACAAAACTGCTATAAGTTGGGAAAAAGGTTGCAGAATGATAGGTACCACGACCTGTTGTAAGAAACAACCCGTTGTAACCCCTTGTTGATTCAACGACCCGTTGTAAGAAACAACGAGCCATTGTGGTGGTGGTGGTAAGGAGTCAGCCCATATGGCTGAAGTTACAACGGGTGTTACAACGACCCATTGTGACGAATGACGGTCCGTTGCTAGTAGTCGTGGGAGGGCTGTGGACTGTCGCAGTGGTGACAGCTGTGAACCACAACCTATTGAAGCTTACAACAAGCTGTGGTGAGAATCGTGGAATAGGAGTGCAGAGTTTCAGAAGAAGGAAACAACGATCAAAGGAACGGTCTGTTGAAGCTTAGGACGATCCGTCCTGTGTGTCCGTGGTATGATTCTGAGAATGGGCTTTCAGCAGTGTTTTTAACAAAGAGACAGGACGGGTCGTGGGTTGCTTCCACGACCCGTTGATACTACCCGTGGGTTCTATCCGGCAATTTTCAGGGCAGGTTCATTAAGGGCATTTTCGATTTTTCGACGCTTTTAGACCCTAAACTACGTCGTTTTAAATATTTTTTGAGTGTGATAAGATGAGTTAAGTCCTTTATGCATGGCCATTCTCATGCAAGAACTTTAGAGAGATTTGTGGGAGACTCAAGGTCTTCTTCCCCAAGTTTCCATCAATTACTTTGTGGGTATTCAAGGAACTTTGAGTCAATCCATTTCCAGGTATGTAGGATTTTAATGGGTGTCCTCCTTCCACACCCATGCCCAATTCCTATCAATTAGTGTTAAATTATGAATAATCAGTTATGGGGTTTTGATCAATTGCATGATTCTTATATCTCTATTCATGGGTATGATTAGATTGAGTTGATATTGATGATTTACGAAGCTTGGGTGGATTCTAACTTGTTTCTCTTATAAAAATTATTTTTCTAAAAAATTGAATCTAAAACGCCATGGATGAATAGTTCATAGAAGAGTTGATTTGTGATACGTGTGTAGTGATGATGAAATAAATGATGAAAAGCATGTTTCTAAACCTACCCATGATGGTATTGATGCTTTCAAAGTGAATTGAATAAATTCAAGTATGATAGAGCTTTGGGTGATGCCCACATGATATTTTAAAGTAATGATTTTCCCTGACATAAGCTTACCACATGGTTTGAAGTGAATTTTCTTCAACTTTTATTATAAATTCTAGCTTGTGGTATGTTTCAAAGTAAAGCCTCCTATATGCATGAAATCGTGATTGAGATGTGTGTCGCTATAAGCTTTGTCGATAGACAATGTTAAGCTTCATTTATATATGATGTTGAGTCAATGCACAATGTTATTATGAGCTTTGTCAATAGACAATGTTGAGCTTCGATTCATATGATGTTGAGTTATGCATGATTTCATATTGAGCTTCGTCGAGGGACGATGTTGAGCTTTGTCGATAGACAATGTTGAGCTTTGTCAATAGACGATGTTGAGCTTCATTATATACGATGTTGAGCATTGCATGTTTTTGGGAGAAGAGTCTAGCACCAAGCGGTTTAAGGGTCGACTACCCTATGCCCTAGAACTACGTGCCAACGTAGGTTGATACTTATACATTATTGGGACCTCCCTTGTAAGCTATCCCTGGCCTGATTGGCCCTTGAGCTTGATATCGATATCTTGGTAGCATCCATCACCCTAGAAAGGTTATGGACGGCTCTTCTCGCTTGAGTGTGATAGTTGGGACCACGTAAGCTCTAACGTGGTATGTCGGTTAAGTGACGAGTCTCCCACTATCCATATCATTCAGATTGTATATTCACTATTCATGATGATCAGTTATGCATGCATGTACAAGAAGTAAGGTTCGACTCATGTTTTCTCTTTTGATATAAATGTCATGTTTCAGCTTGAGTCATTCGAGTCAGTCATGATGTTCTAAAGCCATGCATTCATGTATAATATGAGTATGATTTCATAATGAATTCATGTAGTCTTCTTCTCATCCTTAAAAGCTTATGATATATGTATAACTTGCTTAAATGGAATTATATTACATCGCGTTTTTACTTACCTTGCATACTCGGTACATTCCATGTACTGACCGAATACTTTCTATGTTGTATCGTTTCATGATACATGTTCCGAATCTCAGGCTCGTCCTCATCCTTAGTCCATCTCAGCTTACACTATCAGCTCATTGGTGAGTCCTCATGTTCCAAGGGCTGTTTGACAGACTTTTATGTTATCTTGAGTTTCAGTACTCTTCGGGTTAGTGGGGGATGTTGTCCCATCAACCCATCGTATGTAGTAGAGGCTTTCAGACTAGTATGTAGTACTCAGCTCTTGTATACGTCCAGTATTTCTTGGTGTTATGCTATGGTTACGTTTCCACTATGTTTTATGTTTAATGTCCCGATTATTTAATTGAGAATAATTATATGCATGTGCCATGGGTCAACTTGGGGTCTCTCGGGGTCCCTTGTCCCATGTCTATGATCTGGGCCTCCGTTCGGGTCGTGACAATTTTGGTATCAGAGCAATAGGTTTGATGTATCCTAGGGAGTCTGAAAGTCGCGTTAAGTAGAGTCTTTTCATAGGTTTGAAGCGCGCCACACTTATGATGAAGAGGCTGCTAGACGTTTAGGATTTTTCCCTTCTTTCATGATCTATGTCGTGCGATGAACGTCCTTTACTCCTCTAATTCGTTCTATTCACATTTTCGGAATCATGGCTCCTAGGAGAATGAATAGAAGGAGGAATAGAGGTGGTGTAGGCCATGATGAGGGAAACAGTTATGGGCATCAGCCAGCCCCACCAGTTCAAGAGCCCCAGGCACTGGAGCCAACCGCTCATGCTGAGTTACGAGCTACTATCTAGATGTTGTCGTAGGCCTTGACCACTTAGGTCAATCAACAGGCCATTGCACATGTTCCTCAGAACAGTAATGCAGCGGCTGCCAGAGTTTGAGATGCTTTGAGAATGAACCCGCCGGAGTTCTTGGGGTCCAAGGTAGATGAGGATCCGCACGACTTCATTGATGAGATTGTCAAGATCACCCAGGTTATGGGGGTGAGCAGTGTAGAGTGCGTAGAGTTGGCCTCATACCAATTGAAGGAGGTTGCGCATATTTGGTTCCGCTAGTGGAAGGACAGCAGGGTTACTGGAGCAGGTCCGGTCACATGGGAGGAGTTTCAGGTTGCATTCCTCGATCGGTTCTTCCCTCGAGAAATGAGGGAGTTGAAAGCAGCTAAATTTGTGAATCTAAAGCAAGGGAGGATGAATGTTCAGGAGTACGCCATTGATTTCACCCGCTTATCTAAATATGCCCCTGAGTTGGTGGCTGACCAGCGGGCGCGGGTGAGTAGATTTGTGCATGGTAGTGCAGTATATTTGGACAAGGATTGTATGACAGTTATGCTCCACCAGGACATGGACTTCTATCACATAGTGTTGTATGCTCAGTAGATGGAGGCAGCACACTCAAGTGAAAGGGAGGCCAAGAGGGCCCGGATTGAGGACCACAGATTCTCTAAGCAGAGGTCCGGCGATGGGCATCGATATCAAAACCACCAGAGATCGTTAGCCCCTACAGCCGTGAGTGTTCCATCTAGGCCCCGAAATGATCAGAAGGGGTGAGCGTCAGGATCGAGGGGTCATAGCAGCAGACCTACAGATTCCATCATTCCAGCTTGCCGCAGATGTGGTCGAAGGCACACAGGCCAGTGCTTAGTAGGATCAGGAGCTTGTTTGGATGTGGGCAGCCTGGACATATGCTTAGAGATTGTCCGGCTGTAAGGCAGGATTAGGTTGGGGGCCGAGGCCCGGCTTCTAGTTCAGTAGCTCCTCTCCCATGCACAACACATCAGGGGGCATCTACTAGCACAGCTGGTGGGCAGCGTCAGAACAAATTCTATTCCTTAGCCACTCACCAGGAGCAGGAGACCTCACCAGATGTAGTCATCGGTATATTGAGAGTCTTTCATGTTGATGTGTACGCTTTGCTAGATCTAGGCGCTACCCTGTCTTTTATGACGCCTTACATAGACAGTAGCTTCGGAGTCAGTCCCGATGTCTTATCAGAGCCCTTCTCAGTTTCTACTCCAGTAGGTGACTCAGTTATAGCTAGAAAGGTATATAGAGATTTCCCAATCTCAGTTCTTCATAAGGTCACCTCAGCAGATTTGATAGAGTTAGCCATGACCGATTTCGATGTTATTCTCGGCATGGATTGGCTATATGCATGCTATGATTCAGTTAATTTTAGAACCTGGTCAGTAGAGTTCAGATTTCTGGGTGAGTCAGTTTTAGAGTGGAGGGGTAGTTCAGTTGTGTCTGTAGGTCGATTCATTTCTTATCTTAAGGCCAGAAAGATGATTTCCAAGGGTTGCATGTACTATCAAGTTAGGGTTAAGGACGTGGAGTCCGAGACACCAGCCTTTCAGTCAGTCCCAGTCGTATGTGAGTACCCGAAGGTCTTTCCTGATGATTTGCCAGGTGTACCTCCCGAGAGGGAGATTGATTTCGGTATAGACCTTCTTCCCGACACACAGCCCATTTCTATCTCGTCCTACAGAATGGCCCCAGCCGAGCTGAAAGAGTTGAAAGATTAGTTGAAAGACTTGTTGGATAAAGGCTTCATCAGGCGAGTAAGTCTCCATAGGGTGTACCAGTATTATTTGTTCGAAAGAAGGATGGTTCCCTTCGAATGTGCATTGATTATCAGTAGTTGAATAAGGTCACTGTCAAGAACAGGTACCCCTTGCCCAGGATTGATGATTTTTTGGACTAGCTCCAGGGTTCCAGGTGTTTCTCAAAGATAGATCTCAGGTCCGGATATAACCAGCTCAGAGTTTGGGAGTGTGACATTCCAAAGATGGCCTTCAGAACCCGATATGGCCACTATGAGTTTGTAGTTATGTCTTTTGGACTAACCAATGCCCCTACAGCTTTTATAGATCTAATGAAAAGGGTGGTCAAGGAATATCTGGACCTGTTCATGATTGTATTTATTAATGATATTCTTATATACTCTTAGAGCGAGGAGGAGCATGCCGCTCACCTAAGAGTAGTGCTTCAAACCCTCGAGGATCAGCAGCTGTATGCAAAGTTCAGCAAATGTGAGTTCTGGTTAGATTCTGTGGAATTCCTAGGCCATGTGGTGTCAAGTGAGGGTATAAAAGTAGATTCTTAAAAGATCGAGGCGGTAAAGAATTGGCCCAGACCGGTGAACCCATCAGACATCAGGAGCTTTTTGGGCTTAGCGGGTTATTATCGGAGGTTCGTTGAAGGTTTCTCATCCATTGATGCCCCGTTGACTAGATTGACTCATAAAAAGGTAAAGTTTCAATGGTCGGAGGCTTGTGAGAAAAGCTTCCAGGAGTTGAAGACCCGACTCACTTCAGCACCAATTTTGACTCTACCCGAGGGTACGGATGGCTTTGTGGTGTATTGTGATGCTTCGCAAGTTGGAATCGGGTGTATGTTAATGCGGCATGAGAAAGTTATAGCATATGCCTCAAGATAGCTGAAAGTTCATGAAAAGAATTACCCGACCCATGATCTTGAGTTGGTCGTGGTGGTGTTTACATTGAAGATATGGCGGCATTACTTGTATGCGGTCCACGTGGATGTATTCACCGATGGCAATAGCTTGCAATATGTGTTATCATAGAAAGATCTAAATCTTCGACAAAGGAGGTGGTTGGAGTTATTGAAGGATTACGACATGAGTGTTCTCTACCACCCGGGCAAGGCTAATATGGTTGCGGATGCACTTAGTAGGCTCTCTATGAAGAGTGTGTCCAATGTGGATGAGGGAAAGAAGGAGTTGGTGAAAGATGTCCACCAACTTGCCAGGCTAGGAGTTAGATTGAATCGATTCGACCTATGGTGGCGTTGTTGTGCAAAACGGGTCAGAATTGTCTTTGGTGGTTGATGTTAAATCAAGGCAAGATGCGGATCCATCTTTGAGGAAGCTGAAGGAGGCGGTGCAGAGTCAAAAGGTGGAGGTTTTCTCCCAAGGGGGATATGGTGTGCTACGATACCAGGGTCGTCTATGTGTCCCAGATGTTGATGATTTGAGAGTTCGGATATTGCCTGAGGCACATGGTACCAGATATTATATTCATCTAGGATCCACAAAAATGTATGGGGATTTGCGAGAAATCTATTGATGGGATGGTATGAAGAAAGATATTGCAAAGTTAGTAGCGAAATGTCCAAACTGCCAGTAAGTGAAAGTCAAACATCAAAGGTCGGGAGGCGTACTTTGATCTTGGGTAGAATTGCATGCCCAAGTGATACTCAAATGCTTCATTTCTACTTGTTTATTTATCGTTATGTGTACATTCTCATGTAATTCTTAGTTAAATGTGAATTTATACTAACCAACATGATTAGTGTTGTTTTGAAAGTAAAAGGAAATTTAGGAAGCTAATATATATGTTGGTGAAGAGCGGGAATGGACTTGGAAACAAGGAGTGGAAGTTGAAAAGGGAGAGCAACAAAAATAAGGGCTCCGCGATGGAGCCGTGTCACACTGCCATCGCGGAGGTATTCTTACTTGGATGAATTAATTTTGTCAAATTCCAGTGGAGGTTCGCGTTACCTCTGTGACACAGAGGCAGTGCTCCACGATGCACTCCGTGTCACGTTGAGTGTAATTACCTGGAACCTCAAGTTCCAGTGAGGGTACGCGATACCCCCGTGGCATGGAGGGAGTGCTCCGCGATACACTCCGTGCCACGTTGCTTGTTATTCTGGGAAAAATCCTCAATAGTATAAATAGCACACTTAGGTTTTATTTTAAACATTCTGACTTGGTTGAGCAAGAACGTGGGTTACATGCAGTTGAGAGGGCGAAAATTCTAGGGTTCTTTCTCTTTCTTTTTCTCTTTAATCTCAATTGTTTGTATGAATTCTACTTATTTGAAGATGTTTAATCCACAAATGAGTGGCTAATTTACTTCTTGATGAGGTTAAGAATAATTGTAGAGGAATGTAATTGTTGATCATTTCAGTTTTCATCTTTTCTTCAATGGTTGTTCTATCAATTCTTATTTTTACTGCATTAATGTTTGGCCAATGTTAATGGATATCTAGAAATCCAATTTCGATTTTGAAAAGGAAAGAAATTGGACAGCTGTGAATTAGTAGGATATGATCTTTTCTTAGCTGTAAAAATTGAGAAAAGATTTACATTCAGAATAGAAATATATCTGAAAGTCTTATTAGTCAATTAAGGAATCGGTTATGTATGGCTAGAGCATGAAATTCTTTTATCACAAAAATGTAGATTAAGGTCTCATGATTCTTAAATTGGATAGGAGTCGAAAGATCCAATCCATAGGCAATAAATTCCTGACTAGCAACCGAAGAGAAGATTCACTGAATTGAATTAATAAATTACATCCCTGCATGTTTGTCTTAACCTCAGCTTGTTCATTGCTATTGTTCAGACTCAAATTATAATCTTGACTTAGATTTTCATTACGGTGTAAACTTTAACTCTTAAAATATTATTTATTTGGTTGTCTGCATTCATAGAGATATAGTTCACTGACGCTTAAGTTAATTAATATCATAGTTCAGTCCCTGTGGGATCGATACTTGGCTTGAATTAAGCCACTTTACTACTTGTTCGACCACGTGCACTTGCGTGTAGTTTCCATAACCGAACAAGTTTTTGGCGCCGTTGCCGGGGACTGGCAATTGGTAAATTTATTTTCTTAGTGTTAGTTTACAAATTCTATGTAAGTGTTGACAACTTGATCTTAGCCTTTCTCTTGCAGATATTGAATTCTTCTGAACGCTGGCAAGAGATAAGGGGTTGGTGGATTCATTTATAGAGCCGGAGAGACAATCTCATCGTCAAAGAAGGGAAGCTCTAGAGAAAAAGCTGCAGTTGCTAAGACAGGCAATTCTGGAGTAACAACAGAATCCACCACTTGTGAGGGCAGTTTTAGTGCCCGAGGAGATGGCAGCAAGGCCAGTTCGCGAAGTGGCAATCCCACATGCAAACAATATTACATCTAGTATTCGCAGACCAGAGCCAGGAGGGAGGTTTGAGCTTAAACAGAACATGGTGCAGTTGTTGCACACCAGCGGGCAATTCACAGGTCTCCCTCATGAAGATCCACAACAACATCTCCAAAACTTTTTGGAGATAAGTGACACTTACATTCCCGCTGGAGTATCATCCGACTATGTGAGGCTTACATTATTTTCATTCTCATTATTGGGGGAAGCAAAGAGGTGGTTGAAAGCTGAACCACCTAACTCTATCACTACGTGGGATGATCTTGCAAGAAAGTTTTTGATACGATTCTTTCCATCCGGGAAGATAGCCAGACTTAGAAGTCAGACTCTAAGTTTTAAACAAAGAGAGCTTGAGAATTTGTATCAAGCTTGGGAGAGGTTCAAATCAATGTTAAGGGATTGTCCTCACCATCACCAGTCTAATGATGTGTTGGTGCATACATTCATTGAGGGTTTGGAACCACATACAAAAGTTCTTCTAGACTCAGCAGCTGGGGGGCAGGCATTGGAAAAGACTTATGAGGAGCTTTATACTTTGTTGAATCGTATTTCACAGGGAAATCCAGAATGGAATGCAGACTCATCACGAGGAGGAACAAGGAAAGGGGCAGGAGTCTTTG
This sequence comes from Datura wrightii, assembly GCA_035772735.1. Taxonomy (NCBI): domain Eukaryota; kingdom Viridiplantae; phylum Streptophyta; class Magnoliopsida; order Solanales; family Solanaceae; genus Datura; species Datura wrightii. Next base: position 61,875,247 of record JASDFA010000010.1, on the reverse strand, counting down.
AGGTGGAAGGTTTTACAGCTATCGCTGCACAGATAGTTGTGTTGCAAAATCAACTCGTCCTTGGCCATAAGGTGTCATGCAAGGGGTTGGAAGTCAATCGTGCAAAGATCGAAGTGATCGAAAAGCTACCACCTCCAGTGCCAGTGAAGGGTGTTCGCAGTTTTCTCGGACATGCATGATTCTATAGACGGTTCATCAAGAACTTCTCTAAAATTTCTAGACCGATATGCCGGTTGCTAGAAAAAGAGGTGAAGTTCGAGTTTGATGAGGATTGTGTTAAAGCATTCGAGGAGTTGAAACAGAAGCAAGTAGAAGCACCTATTCTCATTCTCCGGATTGGGAGCAACCGTTTGAATTAATATGTGATGCAAGTGACGTGGCTGTAGGAGCTGTATTGGGGCAGTGGAGGAATAGAATTTTTCATTCCATTCATTATGCAAGCAAAACACTAGATGTAGCCCAAGTCAATTATACAGTCATAGAAAACGAGATGCTAGCATTGGTGTTCGCATTTGATAAATTCAGGTCCTACTTGGTGGGTTCTAAAGTAGTGGTGTATACCGATCATGCAGCAATTCGGTATCTGGTTAACAAAAAGGATGCAAAGCCCAGATTAATTAGATGGATATTGTTGCTACAAGAGTTTGACCTAGAGATTCGGGACAGAAAGGGGAGAGAGAATCAAGTGGTAGATCACCTATCGCGATTGGAAAGTCGATTGCATGTGAAGGAAGGCGACAGCATCAAACTAGAGTTCCCGGATGAGCAGCTCTTGGCAATAAGGAAAGCTGAAATCCCTTGGTATGCAGACATTGTGAATTTGCTGGTAAGTGGAGTATACCCACTAGAGGCTACAGCTCAGCAAAGAAAGGAGTTGAGACATGATTACAGGTATTACATGGGGGATGAGCCATATCTGTTTAAGCAGGGACCGGATCAGGTGATGAGAAGATGCATTCCAGAGAGCCAGATTGCAGAAGTATTGAGGAGTTGTCACTCATCATTGTATGGTGGGCACCACGAAGGCGAGCGGACAGCTCACAAGGTGCTACAGTCAGGTTTCTTTTGGCCTACACTGTTTAGAGACTCTATGGCATATGTAATAATGTGCGATATATGTCAAAGAATAGGCACAATTGGTAGAAGGCAGGAGATGCCATTGCAGCAGATATTAGAAGTGGAGATCTTTGATGTATGGGGAATAGATTTCATGGGCCCGTTCGCACCGTCATTTGGTAATCGTTACATCTTGGTAGCCGTTGATTATGTATCTAAGTGGGTCGAGCAACAACTTGCCCCAGAAATGACAACAAGGTGGTGACAAAATTTGTGAAAAAGCATATTTTCACTAGGTTCGGGACACCCCAAACTATTATCAGTGATGGAGGGGCTCATTTTGTGAATGCGAGTTTCAAGAATTTGCTAGCTAAGTATGGGGTGCGGCACAAGGTAGCAACAACGTATCACCCCCAAACTAGTGGGCAAGTGGAGGTGTTGAACAGAGAGATAAAGCAGATTCTACAGAAGACAGTGAATGCACAACGAATTGATTGGTCAAGCAAACTCGACGATGCGTTGTGGGCTTATAGAACTGCATACAAGACACCCATTGGGACTTCTCCGTACAGATTGGTCTATGGAAAGGCATGTCATCTGCCTGTGGAGATGAAACATCGAGCTTTTTGCGCCGTGAGAAAGCTGAACATGGATCCAGAGCTAGTAGGGAAGAAGAGGCTGATGCAACTCAGCGAACTTGATGAGTTTCGATGGCATGCTTATGAAAGTGCCAAATGCTACAAGGAGAAAACGAAGAGGTGGAACGATAGGCATATGGTGCATCGGATCTTTGAGACAGGGCAGAAAGTGTTGTTATTTAATTCAAGACTGAAGCTTTTTCCAGGTAAATTGCGGTCCAAATGGTCAGGGTCGTTTGAAGTGGTGAGAATAACCCCACACGGGGCAGTGGAGTTGTGGCAAGAAGATAGAAGTGCCACATTTTTGGTGAATGGGCAACGATGTAAGCATTATTGGGGTGAGGACGTTATTCGAGAGAAGACGTCCATCACTCTAGAGGATGATTGAGCATGAATGGCATCGAGCCGCGATGGTAAATAAGGTACTGCACGGGAGGAAACCCGTGAATGTGTTGTAATTGAAGAGTAGAATTATTTTAAGTAAAAAGCAAAACAAAGAAAAAGAAAAATAAAAAAAATTTGCGTTGAAACCTATGATTTCTAACCAAATTCTTGTGGAAATGATTTTCAGGTGGACGGAGGGAAAAAATACAAAAAAGCGCAAAGGAAAAAAAATCGAGGTGAGAAAATAAAAAATTGGCACATTACAGTGAGCCTGCGCGATGGCTCCGTGTCACGGAGGAGGGCTTCTGCATTACCCTCCGTGACACGTTGAGACTTATTCCAGATTTTTTAAAAATCCGTAATGCCTGCACGATGGCTCCGTGTCACGGAGGCAGTGCTCCGCATTGCACTCCGTGACACGTTGAGGGTTATTTCGCGTCGGGTCACCTCGGGTCACCGGGTAACCCGCGCGAAAAACCCCTTTTAAACCCCAATTTCCTTCATTTTCTTCCTACTTTTTCATTCCCTCCGCGACCCACACCCAAAATCCCCTTCTCCCCCAACGTGACACGGACCTAGGGATCAAATTTCTTCGAGTTTTCTTCGATTTCATCAAAGTAAAGGTATGTTCTTGAATTTTTCGTTATTTTTGCTCAAGTTTTTTATTCTTGAACATGCTTGGTGATTAAACCTTGCCCTAAGTGAAAAATAAGCTTGAATTCGCTTGAGTTATGATTGAATGATGTTCATAGTATCGTTGTGAGTATATGAACTCAATGACTGCATGTTTTGTTAAAATTCTTGCGAAATGGATAGCTAGGGTTGAGGATCGAATAGGAAGAATATAATATGCTTTGAAATGTTGATGAATTGGGTTGTGAACATTGGGTGAAGTGAAATGTATTGTGATTAAAGTTGAATATGCTAAATTAGAAGAGGGATTTTCGGGAGAATGCAGTTGGAGAATAACATAGGTTGTGAAAAATTGCTAAGTGCTATGATGATGTAATTGAATCGATGGAGAAATTTGTGTTCATTGTATGAAGTCTGAATAGTACATAGTAATGGTTCCATCGACTTATATGAATGCACTAAGCCTGTTGAATGCTAAGAATAGTCAAATCATGAATGTCTTGTCGAATTGTATTGATTGCGGCTAAAGACTAAGTGTGGGGTGATCCAATTAAACCCAACCTTAGTTGTAGCTAATTATGACTTGCATAACATTGGGACTGTATGTTTGAATGTACAGGAACAATGTTAGGCCGACAAGACAAGGGCAAGGGCGCATCCACATTGGGCGCCAGCAGAAAAAGGTTAAGATTGGGAACAGCAGTTCCAGCAGCACCAGCGGTTCCTAGAGGTCAAGGCAGACAATACGGAACCTGATGGGTGAGCGATGAAGGGAAAAAGTTGTATGTTAAACATAAAGAAACCAAATACTTCCCGGAAGAGCAGATAGCACGGGAACCGCTGGCACAGGAATTCCGACGGATTGTACACCGGATTGACACTGCTGGGCTAAACTTCATTTTCGAAGAGCCTAAGGAGTGCAATATTCATCTTATCTGGGATTTCTATGCAAATTGGAACCCGACCTTACGCAGCCACACCATAAAAATCAGAGGGCAGGTTGTCACTTTTGAACCCCACCATCTGAATGCAATCCTTGGGGCGCGGGACATAGACACTCATGTCCTACGTCAGCTGTGTCACACCCCGCCTTGGGGGGTATGACTGGCACCTGGTGCCCTACTGGGACCTGAACTGCTGGACTGCTAAGCCTGGGCACATCTGGTGCCTGGCTGGCTCTAACTCATATTTCTGGAAACAAAGGGCTATATAACGGCTGTAAACACAGCCCCCGGCCCATTGGCCTATAGCCTCCTGTACCTGTACTAACAGCTGACAAGAAAAATGTCAATTCAGGGAAACCTATGCGGGCCGACAAGGCCACCATGCCGTCTAGTTATCTGTAACTTAATCATAGAGTATTAGAAAGCTACGTGACCGGCAAGGTCACCACTACTATCAAGCTATGGCCCCACACGGCCAACATGAAAGAAACAGAAGTGCTAACAGCTAAACAACTGCACGACCTCACACGACCGGCTCATCTGACCACAGGGAAATATATATACAGACTGCAAGCCTCTAGGAATAGCAATAGAAATGATCGGGACAGGGCCCCGACCTACCCGTACTATACAACAAAAAGGAACTGAAATACACCTCTGTAATTCAGTCTCCGGATGACAGGAGCTGAATACTCGATCACTGACAGGAATCACGTGGTATCGCCTGCTCGTCTATGAGTACCTGCAGGTAAGTAATGCAGCGCCCCACCGGGCGTCAGTACCACTGGTACTGAGTATGTAAAGCAATAATTGAAAGCAAAATCTGGAAACAATAATGTAACTGATGAAACTGAAGTAAGAAGAAATAGATTAACTGTCTAATAACGTGAGTCATACCTTCTCTCATATATATACTGGAGAGGAAATAGGGGTCGTACCTGGAGACGTATCACTCTACTGCTGATCTACTTGTATCTAACGTCACATGGCATAACATAACATAACATAACATAGTATAGCACACACAAACCTTACCCGGCCCCCATAAGCCGGGAGGTACAACCAGCACAGAATCTATGACCCTACCCCGGTCATCCCATCTCCTATAACCCTGTAAGCATCCTGCCGGTCCCCTGGGTATGCACTTGGGCTGGCTGAGCCCCTGACTATAACTGTACCTGAGTCCGGAGGACTCCTGAATCAACACCCCGGACATATCCGCTCGACGGGGGTGTATAAGGGCCGACCAAGGCACAATATGGGGAAAACTGGCATCCCATCTTCGTCCCCTGGGGGACGGCATGCCACTCCGTAGAGCGACGTATCCTCGTCCTCTGGCGGACGAGTCGATACAGCTATTAACCCTGGGGTGGTCATGGATGCTAGGTAATCCAACCCCAAACAATACAATGGTCTCAACTAGTAATACTGTCTGCGTATCTCACATGCTGAGGCTAATAGGGGTAAGGTATCGTATATATTACATTCTGAACTAATGATAGGAATCTGTACGTATTTAATACGTGCTGAGACTGGTAAATATGTATATATGAATATAGTCTCCTGCCAGACTGTACTGGGGCAAGTGCTATACGAAATATAGTATTTCTGCTGCAACCTATGCTGTATACTGAGTTTCTGTATTAACGTGATTTACTATTCCTAACATGCGTTCTAAACTTTATTTTAGCCTGCCATTCTATTTCTAAGGTGCTTACGGATATTACATCGCTTTAAGGGGTTTCAACTGAATACAATAATATCTTAACATTTCGTATCACATTACATACTGAGCATGCTGAGCAGTTTCTAATACTTGTGTTAGAAGCTATGTCGTATTAATAAGTTTCACGCAAGTTACAGTCTGATGCTTCTAGTACCGTATCAACATTCACAATAAACGTAACACTTGACTTCTGAACATTCTACTGGCCTGTAAATCACTATACTGCACCGATATTACTTAACTTGCCGAGGGAACTAGCTTTACATACCTTATCCTTGAACTATTCGTCCGTCGGACGAGGCTCGGCCGGTACTTCAACTATTTTCTCCCAACTGCATTCATAAATATGTCAATTAATACTAAATACAGCTTTATTGTAAAGAGCAACGTCACTTTCGATATAGTTTATAGCCTAAACTTAGGCTTATCGAAAGACGGTCGAAAACTCGCTATTTTTCAGCGGTCCAGAAGGGAGAAATATTCACTTCACAGCTAGGAACACATAGACACTAATTTAGAGCAATTCCACTTACCTTAGCTCGGTGGCTCGATGATTCGTCGGCCGTATTTTACGAAACTGAATCCGTAGGAATGCTCTCTGTTGCTAAATACCTCAGTATCTGGAGTTAATTTGAATTTGGGCAGCGTTTAGCAGCGTAATCGGGCGAAAATTATTTAATTTCCTTCGTCCCCCCTTTCTCTCTGCGTGTAACCTCTGTTTTTCTGAAATTTCCTTTGATTAAAATGAAATTAAACCGAAGTGGGGCTTATATACTTGAGCCTGAACCTGGGCAACGTGTCACGGAGCCATCGCGGAGGCCTCGCCTCCGTGACACGCTGCCATCGCGGAGGGGTTCTGCCTCGGCTCCTCCCGCGATGGTTCGACGGGTTTCTCGTCTAATCTATTTCTCGGGCTTTCTCTAGCACGTATGACCTTCAAATATGCTTAACCAACATGCGAATAGGTCGTCTAGGTGCCGAGAATTTTACTGGGTATAACATTCTCCCCCCCCTTAAGAACATTCGTCCTCGAATGTACACTGTTATCTAGAGAACTACTTATTTTACTTTCTAGTAAAATTTCAGCAGAGTTTCCCCTGTAATATGAACTATAGCAAAAACCTGAAATGCTGAAAAGTCCAACACAGACACTGCACATAGTAGTCTAGGATCCACTGGATAACTAAGTATCAATCTTTCTCATTCACACACCTACAACCATAAGGTACTGCATAAGTAATAATACGGACATACCTGTCGCCTGACTAGGCCTGAAATAGGTGAGGGTATCTGGTTCTCATATCTTCTTCAGCTTCCCACGTCATTTCTTCCCAGTTCCTGTTACGCCACAATACTTTGACAGATGCAACATCTTTAGTTCTCAGCCTGCGAATCTGTCTGTCTAAGATAGCTACGGGAACCTCTTCATATGCTAACTCTTCTGTGACCTGGACATCTTGAACTAGAACTACTGTAGAAGGGTCCCCTACGAACTTCCTTAACATAGAAACATGGAATACTGGGTGAACAGATGCTAACTCTGGAGGCAAGTTCAATTCGTATGCAACTCGGCCTATTCTTCGCCGAATCTGATATGGCCCAATGAATCATGGGCTGAGCTTGCCTTTCTTGCCAAACCTCATTACCCCTTTCATCGGGGACACTTTCATATATACCCAGTCAATTACCACAAATTCTAGATTTCTGCGCCGCTTATCTGCATAAGACTTCTGGCGGCTCTGAGCAGTCAGTAAACGTTCTCGGATAAGCTTTATCTTTTCTTATGACTGCCGAACAATGTCTGGGCCAACCAATGCTGATTCTCCTATTTCAAACCAGCCCACCGGCGATCTACATTTTCGCCCGTATAATACCTCGAAAGGCGCCATCTGGATGGATGAATGATAACTGTTATTATAAGCAAATTCAATTAATGAGAGGTGCTCATCCCAGCTACACCCAAAATCTAGCACACACACTCGTAGCATATCTTCGAGCGTCTGAATTGTACATTCAGCCTGCCCATCTGTTTGAGGATGGAATGCTGTGCTCAAGTTAATCTGTGTTCCCAAACCTTTCTGAAACGATTGCCAGAATCTAGCTGTGAATTGTGCTCCTCTATCTGAAATGATAGATACTGGCACTCCATGCAATCTAACTATTTCTCTGATATATAATTCGGCATAATCCTCAGCTGAGAATGTAGCTCTCACTAGCAGGAAATGAGCTGATTTTGTCAGCCTGTCAACTATTACCCAAATGGAATCATTTCTGCGTCTAGTACGGGGTAACCCCGTTACAAAATCCATGTTTATCGCTTCCTATTTCCACATAGGTACCGTTATATTTTGCGTCAAACCACCCGGTTTCTGGTGCTCTGCTTTCACCTGCTGACAATTAGAACATCTAGATACAAATTCGGCTATCTCAGCTTTCATACCTGGCCACCAGTAGATGTCTCTGATGTCGTGGTACATTTTCGTCGCTCCTGGATGAAGGGAATAGCGAGCGTAATGTACCTCATGCATGATCCGCCCGCGAAGCCCTAAAACATTTGGGACACAGAGGCGGCCCTTACAACGTAGCACATCATCCTCGGTTATCTGAAAATCTGACTCCTTACCTGCCTGAATTCTATCTTTGAGCTGGACTAAATCAGGATCTTCGTACTGTCGTTCTTTTACCTCTGTAACTAATGATGACACCGCAGAATTCTGAATTACTGCTCTATTATTTTCTGTCTCCATTACTCGAACGGCTAGACCAGCTAACTGATGAATTTCTTTGGCTAACTTCTGTTTCTCAGGTCGCAAATACGCCAAACTCCCCATCGACTTTCGGCTCAGGGCATCTGCTACAACATTAGCTTTTCCGGGGTGGTATAGAATATTCACATCATAATCTTTTAACAGCTCCAACCAACAGTTGCCGCCGATTCAACTCCCTCTGAGTGAAAATGTACTGTAAGCTCTTATGATCTGTGTAAATATCAACATGGACGCCGTACAGGTAATTCCTCCACATCTTTAAGGCGTGGATTACTGCGGCCAATTCCAGGTCGTGGGTGGGGTAATTCTTTTCGTGTTTCCTCAGCTGTCTGGAAGCATATGCAATCACTCTACCATGCTGCATCAACACACAACCTAACCCAACACCTGACGCGTCGCAATAGACTGAATAACCTTCTGTGCCTTCTGGCAATGCCAATACTGGGGCGGAGGTTAATCTGTCTTTCAGTTCCTAGAAGCTCTGCTCGCATGCCTCTGTCCATTGAAACTTTGCTGCTTTCTGTGTCAATTTGGTTAGAGGTGCCGCAATGGTCGAGAACCCTTCAACTAACCTTCTGTAATATCCTGCCAACCCCAGAAAACTACGAACTTCAGTCGGAGTGGTAGGCCTAGGCCATGACTTAACTGCTTCTATTTTCTGCTTGTCTACCTGTATACCAGCGTCTGAGATGATATGCCCTAAAAAGGCCACTGAGTTAAGCCAGAATTCACACTTAGAAAATTTAGCATACAACTGGCGGTCCCTGAGGATCTGGAGCACTGTCCGCAACTAAGTTCGGTGATCTGCTTCAGAGCGAGAATACACCAGAATGTCATCAATAAATACTATTACGAACAAGTCCAGGAAAGGTCTGAAAATACTGTTCATCAGGTCCATAAAGACTGCTGGGGCATTTGTTAACCCGAAGGACATCACTAGAAATTCAAAATGTCCATATCGGGTCCTGAACGCTATCTTAGGAATATCTCTCTCACGTACTCAGACCTGGTGATATCCGGACCGCAAGTCAATCTTAGAAAAGTATCTGGCTCCCTGCAACTGATCAAATAAGTCGTCAATTCTGGGGAGCGGGTACTTGTTCTTTACTGTAACTTTGTTTAGCTGCCGATAATCTATGCACAATCGGAGCGAGCCATCTTTCTTTCTCACAAATAAAACTGGCGCACCCACGGTGAAGTACTCGGCCTAATAAAACCTTTATCTAACAAATCTTTCAACTGCTCCTTTAATTCTCTGAGTTCTGCAGGAGCCATACGATAGGGAGGAATTGATATCGGCTGAGTGCCTGGTAACAAGTCAATAGCAAAGTCTATTTCCCTTTCTGGGGGAATACCAGGTAACTCATCAGGAAACACATCAGGGAATTCATTCACCACTGGAACAAACTGGAGTGTCGGAGATTCTGCTTGGACATCCTGAACTCTGACCAGATGGTAAATACATCCCTTAGATATCAACTTTCTCGCCTGAAGGTAGGAAATAAACCTACCTTTTGGCGTAACGGTGCTGCCCTTCCACTCCCGCACAGCTTCTCCTGGGAAGTGGAATCGGACCGTTTTGGTCCAACATTCAACGTTGGCAAAGCACGGTACTAAACAATCCATACACATTATGGCATCGAAGTCTATCATTTCTAACTCGACCAGATCTACTGTGGTCAGACAGTCAGCAACCTCTACTGTACACCCGCGGTAGATTCGGCTAGCTGTGATAGAGTCACCGACGGGCGTAGATACTAAGAAGGGCTACTGCAATAATTCTGGTGTAATACTAAACTTTCGTGCCACAAATAGAGTAATGTAGGACAAAGTAGACCCTGGATCAATCAATACATAAGCAGGGTGTGAGCAAATAGTTAGCATACCTGTCACAACATCAGGCGACGCTTCCGAGTCTTGCCTCCCTGGTAAGGCATATGTGCGGCTTGGGCCCGCACCTGTACTGGAGGCCCCTGATCTGCCCCGACCCCTGCCTGCTGAAACTGAGGGCATGCGCCCAGTCGAGGATGCTGTGGCTCGTGACCCTGTTGATGCCCTATCCTATCTATCGCGGTCCTCTCGACCTTTGGCTGGGCAATCTTTCATCAAATGGCCTTCTTGGCCACAAATATAACATGCGGTGGAGCCATATCTGCATGCTCCAGGATGGCGTCGACTACATATAGGGCAAAGTGGTAGGGTATACCTACTCTGCTCCGCCCTCCTCTGTAATGGTGAATCTGCCATCTGCGAGCCTCTACCAGTCTCTGACTGCCCCATGCGGCTGAATCTACCCCCCTGCGACTGTGGCGAAGGCGGGGGCCTGGGCGGCCTGTCTGACAATCGTGGCCTGGGTCCTTCCCGGGCCTCCCTCTGTAACTCAACTGGCGTGTCGCGGCGACGCTATTCCTGATTGACCCTTCTAATCTCCCGATGTCACTGCCTGATGCCCTCAATATTCTGGGCAAATGCCTGAATTCGAGCAATGTCCATTTCCTCTCGCAGTGTGGCCGTAATACAAGTCTCAACATATTTTGGATTCAACCCCATAATAAAACGGTGCACTCTGGATGCCATGGTATCAACAAAGGCCGGTGCATATCGAACGAAAGAATCAAACCGCAAGGAATATTCCCGGACACTCATGGCCCCCTGCTCTAGATGTAGGAACTGGTCTACCCGGGCCTGTCGAATCTCCCGCGGAAAATAGTGATCCAGAAAAGCTGCTGAAAAGCTAGACCAGGTGGGAGGGGACACATCTCTCCCTCGGGACCTTTCCCAGCTTTCATACCATAACACAGCGATATCCCGTAACCGGAATGCTGTCAACTCAACTGATTCGGTAGGCGTGGCAGGCATAACCCTGAAGATTCTCTGTATTTGATCCAGAAAATCCTAAGGGTCCTCTGTCCGGTCCGTGCCTGTAAACTGTGGGGGATTCAGGGCTAAGAACTCTCGGACCCTCGAACTACCGGGCCCTCCTGATGATTCTGCAACTGTAGACAGCATTGGCTGATGCTGAGCAGCCATCATCTGTGCTAACATAACTACAGCACTCCTAACCTCCTGGTCGGAAGGTGTCGGTATAGGGACTGCTGAAGGTAATGTCGCCCCAAGTGGCTCCTGATGTGGTGGAGACTACTGAGGAGGCTGGGATGATGCCTCTGTAGTGCCCTCTGATCGGGCTGTTACTAAACGAGGGGGAGGCATCCTACTGGTGCCTTCCCCTGCTGCAATATCTAAGCTCCGACCTGTGATAGGATGTTGCTGGTCTGACATTATCTGTAACCAAAGAATATAGTAAGCTTTCAGGGACTCAACCCTATATTGCACCGCTCTACAGCACGACTGAATAAGAATAAAAGACAACCATCCTATCATGCCTTGCAGCCTCCTATCCATAGTATGTGGTGCACAACACATCCATGGATAGGACTCTACTTAGCACGGCTTGCAGACTCCCTGGGACACGACCTGCTCTGATACCAAGTTTGTCACACCCCGCCTTGGGGGGTATGACTGGCATCTAGTGCCCTACTGGGACCTGAACTGCTGGACTGCTAAGCCTGGGCACATCTGGTGCCTGGCTGGCTCTAACTCATATTTCTGGAAACCAAGGGCTATATAACGGCTGTAAACACAGCCCCCGGCCCATTGGCCTATAGCCTCCTGTACCTGTACTAACAGCTGACTAGAAACATGTCAATTCAGGGAAACCTATGCGGGCCGACAAGGCCACCATGCCGTCTAGTTATCTGTAACTTAATCATAGAGTATTAGAAAGCTACGTGACCGGCAAGGTCACCACTACTGTCAAGCTATGGCCCCACATGGCCAACATGAAAGAAACGGAAGTGCTAACAGCTAAACAACTGCACGGCCTCACACGACCGGCTCATATGACCACAGGGAAATATATATACAGACTGCAAGCCTCTAGGAATAGCAATAGAAATGATCGGGATAGGGCCCCGACCTACCCGTACTATACAACAAAAAGGAACTGAAATACACCTCTGAAATTCAGTCTCCGGATGACAGGAGCTGAATACTCGATCGCTGACAGGAATCACGTGGTATCGCCTGCTCGTCTATGAGTACCTGCAGGCAAGTAATGCAGCGCCACACCGGGCCTCAGTACCGCTGGTACTGAGTATGTAAAGCAATAACTGAAAGCAAAATCTGGAAACAACAATGTAACTGATGAAACTGAAGTAAGAAGAAATAGATTAACTGTCTAATAACGTGAGTCATACCTTCTCTCATATATATACTGGAGAGGAAATAGGGGTCGTACCTGGAGACGTATCACTCTACTGCTGATATACTTGTATCTAACGTCACATGGCATAACATAACATAACATAACATAGTATAGCACACACAAACCTTACCCGGCCCCCATAAGTAGGGAGGTACAACCAGCACAGAATCTATGACCCTACCCCGGTCATCCCATCTCCTATAACCCTGTAAGCATCCTGCCGGTCCCCTGGGTATGCACTTGGGCTCGCTGAGCCCCTGACTATAACTGTACCTGAGTCCGGAGGACTCCTGAATCAACACCCCGGGTGTATCCGCTCGACGGGGATGTATAAGGGCCGACCAAGGCACAATATGGGGAAAACTGGCATCCCATCTTCGTCCCTTGGGGGACGGCATGCCACTCCGTAGGTCGACGTATCCTCGTCCTCTGGCGGACGAGTCGATACAGCTATTAACCTTGGGGCGGTCATGGATGCTAGGTAATCCAACCCCAAACAATACAATGGTCTCAACTAGTAATACTGTCTGCGTATCTCACATGCTGAGGCTAATAGGGGTAAGGTATCGTATATATTACATGCTGAACTAATGATAGGAATCTGTATGTATTTAATACGTGCTGAGACTGGTAAATATGTATATATGAATATAGTCTCCTGCCAGACTGTACTGGGGCAAGTGTTATACGAAATATAGTATTTCTGCTGCAACTTATGATGTATACTGAGTTTCTGTATTAACGTGATTTACTATTCCTAACATGCATTCTAAACTTTATTTTAGCCTGCCATTCTATTTCTAAGGTGCTTACGGATATTACATCGCTTTACGGGGTTTCAACTGAATACAATAATATCTTAACATTTCGTATCACATTACATACTGAGCATGCTGAGCAGTTTCTAATACTTGTGTTAGAAGCTATGTCGTATTAATAAGTTTCACGCAAGTTACAGTCTGATGCTTCTAGTACCGTATCAACATTCACAATAAACGTAACACTTGACTTCTGAACATTCTACTGGCCTGTAAATCACTATACTGCACCTATATTACTTAACTTGCTGAGGGAACTAGCTTTACATACCTTATCCTTGAACTATTCGTCCGTCGGACGAGGCTCGGCCGGTACTTCAACTATTTTCTCCCAACTGCATTCATAAATATGTCAATTAATACTAAATACAGCTTTATTGTAAAGAGCAATGTCACTTTCGATATAGTTTATAGCCTAAACTTAGGCTTATCGAAAGACGGTCGAAAACTCGCTATTTTTCAGCGGTCCAAAAGGGAGAAATATTCACTTCACAGCTAGGAACACATAGACACTAATTTAGAGCAATTCCACTTACCTTAGCTCGGTGGCTGGACGATTCGTCGGCCGTATTTTACGAAACTGAATCCGTAGGAATGCTCTCTGTTGCTAAATACCTCAGTATCTGGAGTTAATTTGAATTTGGGCAGCGTTTAGCAGCATAATCGGGTGAAAATTATTTAATTTCCTTCGTCCCTCCTTTCTCTCTGCGTGTAACCTCTGTTTCTGAAATTTCGTTTGATTAAAATGAAATTAAACCGAAGTGGGGCTTATATACTTGAGCCTGAACCTGGGCAACGTGTCACGGAGCCATCGCGGAGGCCTCACCTCCGTGACACGCTGCCATCGCGGAGGGGCTCTGCCTCGGCTCCTCCCGCGATGGTTCGACGGGTTTCTCGTCCGATCTTTTTCCCGGCCTTTCTCTAGCACGTATGGCCTTCAAATATGCTTAACCAACGTGCGAATAGGTCGTCTAGGTGCCGGGAATTTTATGGGGTATAACAAGCTGAACATCACTCCACCCTATGAGGACATCAGATGCACCTTATGTGGAGCCCGATCTACATCCAGGTGGGGCAGGCATAAGGAGAGGGGCTACCATCAGACATTGCCCTACTCTCAGATGAACCGGGAAGCCCGGATGCGGTTGAAGATTGTGTGTTCCTGCCTGATCCCGGGGGTGCACATGACAGATTTCACTCGGGACAGAGTTTGTCTAGTGTATGCCCTGATGAAGGGGCTGGAAATCAATGTGGGGGCAGTGATCATCTCCGCCATGAAGAGAGCCCGACTGCATCAGGGGCATAGATACGGGTTCGGTGGTCTGCTTACCACATTCCTGAGGGGCCATGATATTGAGGAGGAGGTCCTAGATTACATCCCACAGATCAACAGACGTGCCTTGGATGTCACCAAAACCAAGGCACCTGACACTACTTTTGGGCCGGTGCTCACACTAGCCGAGCGACATACTCGGGATGATCAGTACATGTCCCGCATTTATGGGATGCAGATGTTGCAGCTGCGCATCGGAGGACGGCCTGCATCGGAGGATGAGCTGTGGCAGCTCGAGTTGGATTTCCCATTCAACGAGAATGCCCGAGCTTTTACAGAGTGGGGCCCGCATTTGTGGAGCCTGTGGATGATGATGTCCCTACCGATGAGGAGACACACCGAGAGGATTCAGATATTGTGTCGGACGAGGACGGCGGGGGAGATTCTGACATGGGCGATGAAGCAATGGCACCTGATGAAGAAGTTGAATACTTTGATGGATCAGGGAGTTTCACCACCCAACCTTTGTGATATTTTGAAATTATGTGAACACTGGGGAAAGTGTTCAGTTAAAGTGTGGGGTGGGAGTAGTTAGGTGCCAGTTGCTTTGTTTATGTTTTATTTTTGTTTGTTGCGCTTGTGCTAAATGTGACCTTGTGACTCTGTGTTTAGTGTTCTATAGTTAATGTGGTGTTGTAATGAATGTTAAGCTGTTGTTGTGTTGTGTTGAGCTGCAGTTGGTTGTGTTGTGTAAATATTTTTATCTTTTTCTATCGAAATTTTTTTTTGTTGAATTTCTTTTATGTTGGGTTTCTCGGCCTTTGTTTTTGGTGCTTTTACCGAGAATAGTCCCATTGAACCGACGTTGTATATAGCGACTGTTCCCTATGATGGATGGATGACGACCGTCTTAAGGGAAATGTAGTCGATAGGAGTAGTTCTTTTTCTTTCTTTTCTTTCTTTTGTTTGTTTCCCAAACGTGTCGCTTCTTCATGGTTCGGAATTCTTGTTACGTGTTGTACATGATATTAAGATGCAAAGGTGATTCGTATGAAAGCATGCAAATGTGTTAAACATGTTGAGATACCTAGGCCATAGAGTTCGATTCGGTGTGATCGAGGCTTAATAGTGAATTCTTGTAGTTAGCTGATTGAAGAGTCTGTGAATATGTCTTGAGTTAAGCATGTGCAATGAGTGTGAGGTGAGGGTTCGACTATTCCATGCTATTATGAAGTGTCTAGAACTTGCCTGGTGTGTGTGCTAAACAAAATGAAGGATGTGTATTGTAGGAAAGGATGTAGGCATTTCTTTGAATAAACCGAAAGTTCTCCCTTATCATACCTACCTTGAATGTACATCCTAGTTAGCCCCATTGAGCCTTTAGCCTATTTTTTTCTTTCTTTGAAGAGGTACAAACCGAGCTTAATCCCTTCTTTTCATTAGCCGTGAATTTGATCCAAAACTCTTAAGCGCTTAAGAAAAACAATTTTCCCAAAGTGTAAAGGAGTGAAAAGTGTGAAACGGAAGGAAAGCGGAAGTTGTGAAAGTTAAAGAAAAGGTCAAAGGTGCACTTGTTGAAATTAAAAAAAAATAAAGATGCATAACTACTCTTTGCTAGTGAGCCGAGTGTGCTTAAAGAAATGGGAACAAAAACAAAGAAAAAATTTCAAGAATGAGAGGATGGAGGAAGAAACAATGCCCGTAATGAAGGTGGGATGTATTGAAAAGCGCTTAAGAAAGTTGGTTGCTATTATTGGTTAGCCGAGTATTTACTAATTCCTTAGCTTACATTACAACCCATTAAGTCTTACGTGATCTTACATCACGCATCCTTATATTGGTGGAGTAATACACTAGAGGCAAGCCTATGGTTCATGACATGATACATGTGAATTCTTTGGGAGAGAGAGCGAAATCGTATTCATATACCCCTACATGTAGTGGTTTGGAAATCATATGATGGAAAATGGGGTAATTCTCTTATGTTGTGAGGGCACATACTTGATGAGAGATTAAATTTTGTGTCGGATGTCTTGATCAGTTGATTTGCACGAGTTTGCCAAGATCGAGAATCTATTCTTGAGTTTAGGAGGTCTTAATGTGGTGTACTTCATTGTATTGATGAGACCATGCATGTTTTCTTGATGATTTGCTATCTTAAATAATCTGTATAGTCGTGGCTTGAATGGTCGAGCCAAATTAGCTATGCGTGGGTGTCAATTGCATGAGATGTGAGTGTATTGTTCGAGGAAAAATAAGGTTTTAAGTGTGGGGTAAGTGATCTTGGGCAGAATTGCATGCCCAAGTGATACTCAAATGCTTCATTTCTACTTGTTTATTTATCGTTATGTGTACATTCTCATGTAACTCTTAGTTAAATGTGAATTTATACTAACCAACATGATTAGTTTGTTTTGCAGGTAAAAGGAAATTTAGGAAGCTAATATATGTGTTGGTGAAGAGCGGGAATGGACTTGGAAACAAGGAGTGGAAGTTGACAAGGGAGAGCAGCAAAAATAAGGGCTCCGCGATGGAGCCGTGTCACGCTGCCATCACGGAGGCATTCTGCCTCGGATGAATTAATTTTGTCAAATTCTAGTGGAGGTTCGCGTTACCTCCGTGAAACGGAGGTAGTGCTCCGCGATGCACTCCATGTCACGTTGAGTGTAATTACTTGGAACCTCAAGTTCCATTGAGGGTCCGCGATACCCCCGTGGCATGGATGGAGTGCTCCGCGATACACTCCGTGCCACGTTGCTTGTTATTCTGGGAAAAATTCTCAATAGTATAAATAGCACACTTAGGTTTTATTTTAAACATTCTAACTTGGTTGAGCAAGAACGTGGGTTACAGGCAGTTGAGAGGGCAAAAATTCTAGGGTTCTTTCTCTTTCTCTTTCTCTTTAATCTCAATTGTTTGTATGAATTTTACTTATTTGAATATGTTTAATCCACAAATGAGTGGCTAATTCACTTCTTGATGAGGTTAAGAATAATTGTAGAGGAATGTAATTGTTGATCATTTCAGTTTTCATCTTTTCTTCAATGGTTGTTCTATCAATTCTTGTTTTTACTGCATTAATGTTTGGCCAATGTTAATGTATATCTAGAAATCTAATTTTGATTTTGAAAAGGAAAGAAATTGGACAGCTGTGAATTGGTAGGATATGATCTTTTCTTAGCTGTAAAAATTGAGAAAAGATTTACATTCAGAATAGAAATATATCTGAAAGTCTTATTAGTCAATTAAGGAATCGGTTATGTACGGCTAGAGCATAAAATTCTTTTATCACAGAAATATAGATTAAGGTCTCGTGATTCTTAAATTGGATAGGAGTCGAAAGATCCAATCCATAGGCAATAAATTCCTGACTAGCAACCGAAGAGAAGATTCGATGAATTGAATTAATAAATTACATCCCTGCATGTTTGTCTTAACCTCAGCTTGTGCATTGCTATTGTTCAGACTCAAATTATAATCTTGACATAGATTTTCATTACGGAGTAAACTTTAACTCTTAAAATATTATTTATTTGGTTGTCTGCATTCATAGAGATATAGTTCACTGACGCTTAAGTTAATTAATACCGTAGTTCAGTCCCTGTAGGATTGATACTTGGCTTGAATTAAGACACTTTACTACTTGTTCGACCACGTGCACTTGCGTGTAGTTTTCACAACCGAACATACTTTAGGAAATCATCATCCCCACTTGGAAGTGGGAAGAAATTAATATGGATTTCGTTACAGGTCTACCCCGTACTCGCCGGCAATACGACTCCATTTGGGTGGTGGTTAATAGGTTAACCAAGGCTACACACTTCCTACCGGTCAAGACCACGGATTCAGTGGATGATTATGCTAAGTTGTATATTCGGGAGTTAGTTTGACTTCATGGAGTGCCCTTGTCTATTATTTCAGACCGAGGTACTCAGTTTACCTCTCAATTCTGGCATTCTTTTCAAAAAAGACTTGAGACGCGGGTTAAGCTCAGTACAACCTTCCATCCGCAAACAAACGGCCAGGAAGAACGAATAATCCAGACTCTTGAGGACATGTTGAGAGCATGTGTCATGGATTTTAAAGGTAGTTGGGACGATCATTTGCCCTTGATTGAGTTTGCTTGTAATAACAGTTATCACTCTAGTATCCAGATGGCACCGTTCGAGGCCCTCTATGGGCGAATGTGTAGATCTCCCATCGGATGGTTTGAGGCTGGCGAGGCATCTTTGATAGGATCATATGCGGTTCACGAGGCGATGGTGAAGGTCCATTTGATAAGGGACCGGTTGAAAATCGCTCAGAGTCGTCAGAAATCGTATGCTGATGTGAGGAGAAGAGATCTGGAGTTTGATGTGGACGACTGGGTATTTCTAAAGGTATCTCCCATGAAGGGGGTCATGCGGTTCGGAAAGAAAGGGAAACTCAGTCCCCGCTATGTTGGTCCCTATCGGGTTGTGAGGAGAGTTGGTAAAGTAGCTTATGAGTTGGACTTGCCATCAGAGTTTTACTCAGTTCATCCCGTTTTTCATGTGTCACTTTTGAAGAAGTGTTTGGATGATCCAACCTTAGTAGTTCCGATACACAACATTGGAGTGAAAGACAACCTCAGTTAAGAAGAAATTCTCATTGAAATCTTGGATCGTCAAGTTTGGAAGTTGAGGAACAAAGAAATAGCTTCAGTTAAGGTCTTATGGAGAAATCAGTAGGTTGAGGGAGCTACGTGGGAAGCAAAAGGAGATATGATGGCCAAATATCCACATTTATTCTCTACCGGCTCAGTTCTGACTTGAGGTATCAGTTTCACCCTATGACTCTATCTAGTCTTCATGTTCGGTTTATATGTACAAGTTTCTTTTCTGTGTATGAATGTGTATGTGAGGTATGAGATCATTTCATCTATATGGTTTTATTCGGAAGTAGTCATTCGATGAAAATTTCGATTAACGAATCAGTATATGGTTATGATAAATTGTATGTTTCTATTTGTTGCTTGTTTCCTACATTCGAGGATGAATGTTCCCAAGGGGGAGATATTGTAATACCTTAGAAGTGCTTAGGAGTAGACCCGGGAAGCTAAAATGCAAAACTGCTAAAAGTTGGGAAGAAGGTTACAGAACGACACGTACCACGACTCGTGGTAAGTAACCACGGGCCATCATTTATGGTTGTGGGTTTAGGAGTTCAGACGTTAGGGGGAAACAACAGTTGATTAGATGATCCATTGTAAGAAACAACGAGTCATCCTGGTGGTCGTGGTAAGGAGTCAGCTAAGATGGCTGAAGTAACAAGAGGTGTTACAGTGGCACATTGTGATGAATGACGGTGCGTTGTTAGCAGTCGTGGGAGGGCTGTGGACTACCGCAGTGGTGACAACAGGTGTGAACCACGACATGTTGAAGCTTACAATGAGCCGTGGTGAGAATCGTGGAATGGGAGTGCAGAGTTTCAGAAGAAGGAAACAACGACCAAAGGAACGATCAGTTGAAGCTTAGGACGATCCGTCCTATGTGTCTGTGGTACGATTCCGAGAATGGGCTTTCAGCAGTGTTTTTAACAAAGAGACAGGATGGGCCATGGGTTGCTTCCACGACCCGTTGATACTACCCGTGGGTTTTATCCGGCCAGTTTTCAGGGCAGGTTCATTAAGGGCATTTTTGACTTTTCCACGTTTTTAGACCCTAAATTACGTCATTTTGGATATTTTCTGAGTGTGATAAAATGAGTTAAGTCCTTTATGCAAGCCCATTCTCATGCAAGAACTTTAGAGAGATTTTTCGGGAGATTCAAGGTCTTCTTCCCCAAGTTTCCATCAATTTCTTTGTGGGTATTCAAGGAACTTTGAGTCAATCCATTTTCAAGTATGTAGGATTTTAATGGGTGTCTTCCTTCCACACCCATGCCCAATTCCTATCAATTAGTGTTAAATTATGAATAATCAATTATGGGGTTTTGATCAATTGCATGATTCTTATATCTCTAATCATGGGTATGATTAGATTGAGTTGATATTGATGATTTACGAAGCTTGGGTGGATCCTAACTTGTTTCTCTTATAAAAATTGTTTTTCTAAAAAATTGAATCTAAAACGCCATGGATGAATAGTTCATTGAAGAGTTGATTTGCGATACGTGTGTAGTGATGATGAAATAAATGATGAAAAGCATGTTTCTAAACCTACCCATGATGGTATTGATGCTTTCAAAGTGAATTGAATAACTCCAAGTATGATAGAGCTTTGGGTGAAGCCCACATGATATTTTAAAGTAATGATTTTCCCCAACATAAGCTTACCACATGGTTTGAAGTGAATTTTCCTCAACTCTTATTATAAATTCTAGCTTGTGGTATGTTTCGAAGTAAAGCCTCGTATATGCATGAAATCGTGATTGAGATGTGTGTCACTATAAGTTTTGTCGATAGAAAATGTTAAACTTCATTTATATATGATGTTGATTCTATGCACAATGTTATTATGAGCTTTGTCAATAGACAATGTTGAGCTTCGTTTCATACGATGTTGAGTTATGCATGATTTCATATTGAGCTTCGTCGAGGGACAATGTTGAGCATTGTCGATAGACAATGTTGAGCTTCGTTATATACAATGTAGAGCATTGCATGTTTTTGAGAGAAGAGTCTAGCACTGAGCGGGTTAAGGGTCAATTACCCTGTGCCCCAAAACTATATGCCAACGTAGGTTGACACTTATACATTATTGGGACCTCCCATTTGAGCTATCCCCGGCCTGATTGGCCCTTGAGCTTGATATCGATATCTTGGTAGCATCCATCACCCTGGAAAGGTTATGGAAAGCTCTTTTCGCTTGAGTGTGATAGTTGGGACCATGTAAGTTCTAACGTGGTATGTCGGTTAAGTGACGACTCTCCCACTGTCCATATTATTTAGATTGCATATTCACTATTTATGATGATCAGTTATGCATACATGTACAAAAAGTAAGGTTTGACTCATGGTTTTGCTTTTGATATAAATTTCATGTTTCAGCTTGAGTCATTCGAGTCAGTCATGATGTTCTAAAGCCATGCATGGCCGTGTATAATATGAGTATGATTTCATAATGAATGCATGTAGTCTTCTTCTCATCCTTAAAAGCATATGAACATGTATAACTTGCTTAAATGGATTTATACTTCGCGGTTTTACTTACCTTGCATACTCGGTACATTCCATGTATCGACCGCATACTTTCTATGTTGTATCGTTTCATGATACAAGGTTCAGATCTCAGGCTCGTCCTCGTCCTTAGTCCATCTCAGCTTATGCTATTAGCTCATTGGTGAGTCCTCATGTTTCGAGGGCTGTTTGACAGACTTTTATGTTATCTTGAGTTTCAGTACTGTTCGGGTTAGTTGGGGATGTTGTCCCATCAACCCATCGTATGTAGTACTCAGCTCTTGTATACGTCCAGTATCTCTTGGTGTTATGCTATGGTTATGTTTCCACTATTTTTTATGTTTAATGTCCCGCTTATTTAATTGAGAATAGTTGTATGCATGTGCCATGGGTCGACTTAGGGTCTCTCGGGGTCCTTTATCCCGTGTCTACGATCCGGGTATTCGTTCGGTCGTGACACGGGGCATGACAAACTTAGTATCAGAGCACTAGGTTTAGAGCATCCTCAGAATGTCTGAAAGCTGCATCGAGTAAAGTCATTTTCATGGGTTTGAAGCGCGTCACACTTATGAAGAAGAGGCTACGAGATGTTATTAGGAAAAACTCTCTTTTGTTCATACTCCTTATCGTGCGTTAAAGTTCAATTTTAGAAACGTCCTTCTAAGTCGTTCTCTATTTCGTTTTAGTGAAATATGCCTCCACGACACAAAAATAGAAGGGCCGGAAATGCCCAATGGACTACTCCACCAGCTCCGAAGGCCCCACAGGATAATTCGGTGTCAACCGCTGAATTCAGGGAGGCCATTCAGTTGCTCGCACGAACCGTCACTAATCAGGTGAACCAGCAAGTAGTACCATTTAACAACAATGGATCCACAGCTACTGCTAGGGTGCGGGACTTCACCCATATGAACCCTCCATCTTTTCAGGGATCCAAAGGGGGGAGGACCCCATTTTTCCTCGGGAGCTGAGGGAGGCAAAAGTGGTTGAGTTTATGAACTTGAGACAAGGCAACAGGACCATATAAGAATACACATTGGAGTTTACCAGGCTGTCTAAGTACGCTCCAGAGATGGTAGCAGAGCCAAGGGCTTGCATGTTGAAGTTTGTGAACAGAGTGTCAAACCTGGTCCTCAAGGAGTGCAGGACAGTGATGATGATTAGGGATATGGACCTCTCCAGCCTGATTGTCTATGCCTAGAAGATTGAGGCTAAAAAACTAAAAGATATGGAGCGAAAGAACAAACGGGCAAAAACTGGCCAGTCAGATTACGGTCATCAGAGGTCTAGCGGTAGTAGCCGCCCACAGCAACAACAACAGCAACAGAAAGCCCCCGCACCCAGCTCAGCCAGCGCCCCAACCTTCCAATCCCACCAAGATCGGAGGGGTGGAGCATCTGGCTCTCAGTCTCAGAGCTACAATGCTGGGAACAGATATCCAGCTTGCCCCAAGTGCGGCAAGACCACTCGGGAGAGTGTCTTCAGGGTCGAGAGGGCTGCTTTGGTTGTGGACAGCTTGGTCATCGACTTAAAGATTGCCCGTCAGCAGGACGGGGGAGAGCACAATCCACCACATCACCAGCTCCAGCAGGCCGACCAGCTCAGCCGGCCAGCACCTCAGGTACGGATAGCGGTTAGCACCAAAAACGTTTTTATGCATTGTCTTCCCATCAAGATCAGAAGAGCTCACCTGACATAGTCACGAGTATGTTACGCCTCTTTCATCTAGAAGTGTATGCCCTCCTAGATCCAGGAGCCACCCTTTCATTTGTGACTCCCTATGTAGTAGTCTAGTTCAATATCAGTCCAGAGGTTCTCTCAGAACCATTCTCAGTCTCCACCCCTGTTGGCGAGTCAGTTAGAGCCAACCGGGTGTATAGAAACTGCCTAGTCTCAGTCCTGAATAAGGTCATCCCAGTTGATCTCGTAGAGTTAGACATGGTCGATATAGACCTTATCCTCAGCATGGATTGGTTATACTCCGGTTATGCCTCAGTCGACTGTAGAACTAGAGTTGTCAAGTTTCAACTCTCAAATGAACCAGTGATAGAATGGACGGGCAGTAGTTCAGCACCTAAGGGTCGATTTATTTCCTACCTTAAGGCCCAGAAGCTCATTTACAAGGGATGTATTTATCATCTAGTTCGGGTCAAAGATTTCAACTCTGAGACCCAAACCATCCAATCAGTTTCAGTGGTCAGAGAGTTTCCAAATATATTTCCTGAGGATCTTCTCGGAGTTCCCCCTGAATGGGAAATAGACTTCTGAATAGACCTTATCCAAAATACTCAGCCCATCTCCATCCCTCCTTACAGAATGGCTCCAGTTGAGCTTAAGGAGTTGAAGGAGAAGTTAAATGATCTTCTTAAAAAGGGTTTTATCAGACCCAGCATCTCTCCCTGGGGTGCTCCAGTACTATTCGTGCGTAAGAAAGACAGCACCCTCAGAATGTGCATAGATTACCGTCAGCTGAACAAAGTCACAGTCAAGAACAAGTATCCCCTACCCAGAATTGACGACCTATTTGACCAACTTTGGGGAGCCAGTTGTTTCTCGAAGATAGATCTCAGGTCGGGGTACCATCAACTAAGGGTCAGAGAGTGCGACATACCGAAAATAGGATTTAGGACTCGGTATGGTCACTACGAGTTTGTGGTGATGTCCTTCGGGCTAACAAATACCCCTGCAGCCTTCATGGACTTGATGAGCAGAGTCTTCAAGCAATATCTGGATATGTTTGTCATTGTATTTATCGATGACATTCTGGTATACTTCAGAAATGAGGAAGAGCATGCTAATCACCTGAGGATAGTGCTTCAGACACTCAGAGACCACCAGTTGTTCGCTAAGTTTGGAAAGTGTGAATTCATGTTGAATTCCGTGACTTTCCTGGGTCACGTGGTCTTGGGCAAAGGTATTCAGGTTGATCCTCAAAAGATAGCAGCAGTGAAAGATTGGCCCAAACCTACCTCTCCGACGAAAATCAGGAGTTTTCTGGGCTTAGCTGGTTATTACCAATGGTTTGTGGAAGGCTTCTCCTCTATAGAATCTCCTCTGACTAAGTTAACTGAGAAGAAAGTGAAATTCCAGTGGTCGGATGCGTGTGAGAAGAGTTTCTAGGAGTTGAAGACTCGACTCACTAATGCTTCAGTTATGACCTTTCCAGAAGGAACAGATGGGTTGGTTGTCTATTGTGACACTTCCAGAGTTGGACTCGGTTGCGTTCTGATGCAGCAGGGCAAGGTGATAGCCTTCGTGATAGCTCAAAGTTCACTAGAAGAACTATCCAACTCATGACTTGGAGTTCGTAATGGTGGTGTTTGCGCTAAAAATATGGATACATTATCTATATGGGGCTCACGTGGATGTGTTACACAGATCACAAGAGCCTTCAGTATATGTTTAGTCAGAAGGACCTAAATCTTCATCAGGGAAAGGTGGTTGGAGCTACTGAAAGACTACGACATGAGCATGTTGTATCACCTGGGCAACGCCAATGTAGTGGCTAAGCAGCTTGTATATGGGAAGCATAGCTCGTGTTAAAGAGGGCAAAAAGGAAATGGTAAAGGATATTCACAGGCTAGCTCGATTGGGAGTATAGTTGGTGGATTCAGCCGAGGGTGGAGTGGTAATGCAAAGTGGGTCAGATTCCTCCTTGGTAGTTGAAGTGAAGTCCAGACAGGACGAAGATCCCATCTTACTCAAGCTTAAGGAAGCTGCTCTCAGAAAAGAAATAGAAGTTTTCTCTAAATAGGGAGATGGGGTGCTCCGTTACTAGGACAGATTGTGTGTACCTGATGTTGGTGAGTTGAGACAGCAGATACTGGCTAAAGCACATAGTTCTAGATATTCCATTCACCCAGGTGCTACCAATATGTATTGTGATTTACGGAATATCTACTGGTGGAAAGGCATGAAAAGGGATATTGCTGAATTTGTAGCCAAGTGCCCAAACTGCCAACAAGTTAAAGTAGAAGACCAGAGACCAGGAGGTATGACTCGGGATATCAATATACCTACATGAAAGTGGGAAGAAGTAAACATGGACTTCATTATGGGTCTACCTCATACTCGTCGGCAGCATGACTTAATCTGGGTAGTAGTAGACTGGATGACTAAGTCAGCGCACTTCCTTCCAGTCAAAACAACAAATTCGGCTAAGGACTATGCTAGGCTTTATATCTGGGAGTTAGTCAGACTTCATGGGGTGCCCTTATCCATCATTTCAGACAGAGGTACTCAATTCACCTCTCACTTCTGGAAGTCTTTTTAGAAAGGACTAGATACCTAGGTCAAGCTCAGTATAGCCTTTCAACCGCAGACAGATGGACAAGCTGAGAGGACTATTCAGACCCTAGAATATATGTTGAGGGCGTGCGTGATCAATTTCAAGGGCAGTTGGGATGATCACTTGCCTCTCATCGAGTTCGCGTACAACAACAGCTACCACTCCAGTATCCAGATGGCCCCATTTGAAGCATTGTACGGTAGGAGATGCAGATCTCCTATTGGGTGGTTTGGGTGAAGCTGCTATAATCGGGCCAGACTCGGTTCATGAAGCTATGGCGAAGGTACATCTCATCAGAGAAAGACTGAAAATAGCTCAGAGCCGTCAGAAATCTTATGTTGATGTGAGGAGAAGAGAATTTGAATTTGTTGTGGATGACTGGGTCTATCTGAAAATCTCACCCATGAAAGGGGTGATGAGGTTTGGGAAGAAGGGAAAGCTCAGTCCGAGATATGTGGGACCCTACAGAATTCTGAGGCGAATTGGTGAGGTAGCTTATGAGCTGGAGTTACCTGCAAAGTTGGCATCCGTACACCCCATATTTCATGTGTCACTTTTGAAGAAGTGCATCGGAGATCCAAAGTTAGCTGTGTCATTGGATAGTGTAGAAATAATTGATTGTTTCTCATATGAGGAGGTCCCAGTCCAAATCCTTGACCGTCAAATTTGTAAGCTAAGGAATAAGGAAATAGCTTCAGTCAAGGTCTTGTGGAGAAATAAGCAGGTTGAGGAAGCTACGTGGGAAGCTGAAGCAGATATGATGCCCAAATACCCACACTTATTCTCTACCGACTCTATTACAGCTTAAAATATTAGTTTTGCCTTAGAAACCAATTTAGTTGTTGGGTTCAATTCATATGTTTAAGTTTCCTTTATGATTTTGGATGTATGTATGAAAAGTGAATTCAGTTCAGTTACATACTTTGAAGCGGAGGTAGTCATTCTGTCAGTTTTGGAGTTAAATGAACAATATTTGAAAATTTATGATTGTTGTTCTCTGCTTTCCTGTGTGTTTTCCAACATTCGAGGACGAATGTTCCCAAGGGGGAGATATTGTAATGTTCCAAAAACTCAAAGATTAGACCCGGGACTCAAAAAGGGAAAATTTGCAGAAAAACTGGAAAATCTAGCACCAGTCACAGTACAGGTCGTTAAGTGACCCGTTATAGGTGCCCACGAGTCGTGAGGTTACTCATGGGGAGGACAGGTGAGGAAGTTTTAATTTTTGGGAAAAGGATACCCCACGGACGACATAACAAGTCGTGGTCAGTCTCCGATGATTCATTAGGTCAGTCGTAGGGAGTGGCAAGCAAAAGTATAGAGAGGTGGAAGAAGTGTACTTGATGAAAGGACCCCACAATTCGTGGTCAGACACCACGAGTCATGAAGTGAGTCATGATCAGCTAGGGGAGAATTTTTTAAGAGTGAGGAAGTGAACCTAACGAATGTTGTGGTCACCAGCAACAAGTCGTGACGTCATTCGTTACCAGCCCCAGAAGACCGATAGACAGTGTACTTAAGGGACGATGCCACGATTCTTGGCCCAGGGTAACGAGTCGTTATGTCCCTTATTAGGACCATCTGACAGTTTTTCCCTGCGATTTTTCCAAGGGTTGTTTAGTAATTTTCTACTCTCCTAAACTTTTAACTACGTCATTTTAGACGTAATTTCAGACCTATTAGAGGGAATGAACGGCCTCTCCCCTCATTCCCTACGTACATTCTCAGAAAACATCGAAGAGTTCTCTCAAGAACTTTCAGAGTAAGGTCCAGGGTTCTTCATCCATCTTAGAAATTCAAGTTTCCTCATCCAAGGAATTCTTAGCCAAGTATGTCAGAATTCAACAAGGGGATTGTTCTTCCCTTGTGTCCCCTAAAACTCTTCCTCAGTTCACTATCAGTTCTAGCCCTGAGTTTTCGATTGTGAAGATATTGCTATCAAACCTTGTTTATTTATTGAGGAATATTATTCTATGCTAAATTTTGATGTTTTCCACCAAATTGTAATTAGAATGTTGTTTGTTCTGTTGAATGTGAATTTTAGCCCTAACTCTTGAAAATCAGAAACTAGAATCCTACTTAAGTATTAAATTCTCGAAAATTGCTTGAATCTTTCAGAGTTAGGGGTTCCTATAATATTTATATGTGTTAGAAACTTAGTCACATGTATGTTAGTCTGTTTTAGTCAGAAAGTTTATATACTCTGTATTACTCAAAATGTCAACCTAGTCTCAGTCAGATTTTAGCAACCTCCGAGTTGACCAGAACAATGTCAGCTGATTAGTTTGACTACAGAAATTCCCGAGCTGTCAGTATCACCTCCCAATTATCAGAATTCAGTGTATTGGTCCGCGAGGCGTTCATGAAACTTAGACAGATAGCTCTAACTAGCCCTAGGACCCCAGTCAGATTACAGTTTGTTCTTAGACGGTTACGATACTTCTAGATAAACAGCTCTGACCAGTCTAGAACCCAGCTTCAGAATTAGTCCGATAAGACTCTCAGGGTGCTTCCAGATAAGTATCCCTAACTTAGTCTTGGACCCAGTTTCGAGCTATCATCTTATTATTCAGTTCAGGTATTCTAGTGGGAGCAGGACTTAGCACAGAGCGAATTGGGGTTCCAGTGCTCCCAGGTTCCTAGAACTATGTCGCCAGTATAAGTTATAGTATTTATTGACCTGATTGGCCCCAGACTTTTGTGATCACCCAATTCATGTCTCTATATCCTGGCAAGGTATATTGGGTCCTACCGATGGGGCATATACATCGGACTCCACGTCTAGCTCACGTGGTTACATATCGGTTATAGACTTTTCTACTAGTCGGCTCAGTTCAGTCTCAGATTAGTCAGTTCAGATCAGTTCAGTGTGGTATATTAGACTCAGTATTTCAGACTTAGGGCATGTCTTTGACTATCAGATAGGGTCATCATGACCATTTCAGCTTACTTCAGTTGTTTTAATTCAGTATATTAGTTGGTCATTGCATGTCATTTCAGTTTAGAAATTTATATCCAGCATCATGTTTTCTCTCACTTACTCAGTACATTCAAAGTACTAACGCATACTTTTATGTTGTATCATTCATAATAAGCCGCAGGTGCTCAGACTCAGCATCATTAGTTGTCGCAGTTCAGATCCTCCTCAGTAGCAGAAGTGTGAGTCCTCATCTTTCGAGGGCATTATCTCATTCCTTTTAGTCAATTCATTACTTTCAGTTAGAATTAAAGTTAGCTGGGGGCTTATCCCAGTAACTCATCAACTAGATGGCTTTTAGACACAGACTTGATTTCAGACATTCAGATTATTCAAATGTTTTAAACTTTATGTTCAGTTTTAGTTGTCATAAATGTGTTATCTTATTATTTCAAAGCTTCAACTATACATGTTTTACTGAGAATACCAGTGTATGATAGACCAGGGGTTGGCTTGGGGTTATTTGTGACCCCAAGTACCGTGTTCCTTCTAGGGTGTAGACTCGGGGCATGAAAAAAGTCCATATTAACTGCTTCCCATTTCCACATAGGTATAGCCATCTCCTGAGTTAAGCCACCAGGTTTCTGATATTCGACTTTCACCTGTTGGCAATTAGGACACTATGCTACGAATTGGCCACACCTTTCTTCATTCCAGGCCACCAGTATATCTCTTTCATATCATGGTACATCTTCGTCAAGCCTGGATGAAGAGAGTAGAGAGAGTAATGTACCTCTGCCATAATTTGTGGCGAAGCCCTGCTATATCTGGAACGCAAAGTCGACCTCGGTACCATAAAACCCCGTCTCTGGTTATCTCAAAAGTTGATAATTCACCTTGCTGAACCTTATCTCTGAGCTGTGCTAAATGAGAATCCTCGTATTGCCGCTCTTTTACCTCTACCACCAGGGATGATACTGTTGTATTCTAAATTGTAGCCTCATTATTCTCTGAATTCACTATCCGAACTATTAAATTGGCTAGTCGGTGTAATTCTCGGGCCATTTCCCGTTGTTCTAGTCTCATATATGCCAGACTGCCCATGGACCGGCGACTGAGGGCATCTGCTACAATATTGGTCTTCCCTAGGTGATACAAGATGTTCACGTCATAATTTTACAACAATTCTAGCCAATGGCGCTGTCGTAAATTCAGCTCTTTCTTCGTGAAAATGTACTGGAAGCTTTTATGATCAGTAAAAATGTCCACATGTACACCATACAAGTAATGCCTCCATATCTTTAAGGCATGAATTACCGCAGCTAATTCCAGGTCATAGGTGGGATAATTTTTTTCATGCTTCCTCAATTGCCTAGAAGCATACGTAACTACCTTCCCATGTTGCATCAAAAAACACCCCCAACCCAATGCCTGGAGCGTCGCAATACACAGTGTAACCCTCTAAGCCTTCTGGCAAAGCTAACACTGGCGCCGATGTCAATCTATTTTTCAATTCCTGGAAATTCTACTCACAGGCCTCGGTCCACTAATATTTGGCTACTTTCTAAGTCAATTTAGTCAAAGGCTAACCTTTACTACCTCTATAATACCCAGCTAATCTTAGGAAATTGTGAACCTCCATTGGAGTTGTAGTTCTAGGCCATCTCTTTACTACCTCTATATTTTTGAGAATCAACCTGAATACCAGCCTCTGATACAATGTGGCCCAAAAAAGCTACATAATTTAAACAGAACTCATATTTAGAAAACTTTGCATATAGCTGGCGGACTCTGAGGATCTGAAGTACTATTCTCAAATGATCTTTGTGTTCTGCTTCTAAGCGGAAGTATACCAGAATACCATCAATGAATATTATCACATCAGATCTAAATATCGCCTAAAGATACTGTTCATCAGATCCATGAACACTGTTGGGGAATTTTTCAACCCGAAGGACATGACTAGGAATTCAAAATGACCATACCTGGTCCTGAAAGTTGTCTTCGGGATATCTCTCTCCTGAACTCGAACCTGTTGGTACCCGGATCTCAAGTCAATTTTAGAAAAATATTTCGCTCCTTGCAGCTAATCAAACAAGTCATCTATCCTGGGAAGTGGGTATTTATTCTTAATAGTAACTTTATTCAACTGCCGATAATCTATACACATGTGGAGGAAGCCATCTTTCTTTCTTACAAACAGTACTGGCGCATCCCACGGTGACGTACTCGGCCTGATAAAGCCCTTATCCAGCAGATCTTTCAACTGTTCTTTCAATTCTCTCAATTCAGCACGAGCCATTCAGTACGAAGGGACATATGTTGAGTACCTGGTAGCAAGTCTATAGAAAAATCTATTTCCCTCTCTAGGGGAATACCAGGAAGTTCATCTGGGAACACCTCTAGGAACTCACTAACCACTAGAATATACCGGAGGGTCAGGGATTCTGCTTGCATATCCTGAACCCTGATAATATGGTAGATACACCCCTTTGCTAGCCCGAAGATAGGATATAAACTTAACTTTTGGCGTAGCTGTATTACCCCTCCACTCACCTACTACTTCCCCTGGAAAGTGAAATCGAACAATTCTGGTCCAATACTCTACAGTGGTGTAACATGGTGACAATCAATCCATATCCATAATCATATCAAAATCGACCATCTCTAGTTTTACTAGATCTACTAAGGTCTGGCGACCAACAATCTCTACTGTACAATTCTGGTAAATTCTTTTTGCAATAATAGAGTCATCGACAGGTGTAGACACTGAGAAGGGTCGCTGAAGCAATTCTTGCACTATATCAAACTATTGGGGCACTAACGGAGTAACATACGACAAAGTGAAGCCCGGGTCTATTAAAGCATAAACTGAGTGAGAGAAAACATCTAATATACTTGTCACAACATCTAACAATGACTCTGACTCCTGTCATCCTGGTAGTGCATATGTGCGGTCCTGACTGCTACCTAAACTAGATGCCCCTGATCTACCTCGGCCTCTGCCAGCTGGAGCTAAGGGCCTGCACCCTACCGTAGCTGCTGGAGCATATGAACCTGCTGAGGATCTATTCTGCTGGTCCTGACCTCCCTGGCGTCTAGTCGGGCAATCTCTCATTATGTGCCCCTCCTGTCCACAAGAATAACAGGCGGTGGAACCATACATGCATCTCTCCAAATGCAGCCTATGATAGGTACTGCATCGTGGTACTGCTTATTCGATCTGATCTGGCCCCTTTTGCTACTACGGGCCTAATGCTCGTGAAGTTTCACTGGGACCTAACTGCCTCCGACTATCTGATATGTTGTCCTACTACTACTGGAATGGGGGCCTAGGTGGCCTACCTGACAGATGAGGACTGGGCCCACCCTAAAAGTCTGCCTGAAAATCTATAGGTCTAACCCTCCGACGCTGCTCCTGACCCACCATTTCCATGGCGTACTGGCGTTGTCTGAGCTCCTCTATATTCTGAGCAAAGGCTTGGATCCGTGAAATATCCATATCCTCTCGTAGTGTAGCTATAATACAGGACTCCACATATTCCGACGCAAGTCCCATAATAAATAGGTGCACCCTGGCTGGCATAATGTCAACAAACGAGGGTGCATATCTGGCTAAGCAATCAAATCTCAATGCGTATTCTCTAACACTCATTCTGCCCTACTCAAGATGCAAAAGTTGTTCTACTCTAGCCTGCCGGACCTCTCGGGGCAAATCATGGTCTATGAAAGCCTCCGAGAAGCTAGGCCACGTAGGTGGAGGTGCATCTCTGCCTAGGGATCTCTCCCAACTCTCGTACCATAAGACTGCCAGTTCTTGTAATCGGAATACTGCTAACTCAACTGATTCTGTAGACGAGGCACGCATAACCCTAAGCAGTTGATCTATGAAATTCTATGGGCCCTCTCTATGATCTGTCCCTGTAAACTGTAGGGCACTCAAAGCAAGGAACTCATGGACCCTCGAACTACCGAGCCCTTCAGTAGGCTCAACGGTAGCTGTACTACTCACTGAGGTTGTCGCTGGGCAGCCATCATCTGAACCAACATATTGAATGCACCCCTGAGCTCCTGATCTGATGGTATAGGAATAGCTGGGGGTGGTGCTGGTATATCTGCTGCTCTAGCGGGCTCTGAGTGCGGTGGTGAGTGTTGGGGAGATCGAGGTGACGTCTCCTTGTCGCCCTCAGATCGGGCTGACTCTGACTGGGGCCCCCTACTAGTGACCTCTCTTGCTGCCACATCTAGATCTTGACCAATCGTGGTCCGTCGTGCGTCAGATATTTTTCTCTGTAAATAAATAGAATAACATAAGCTTAGGGAGTCACCCTATACAGCACAGCTCTATAACATGACTGGAGGAGAAAGAAGAGTAACCACACTATTATGCCTTTTAGCCTCCTGCCTATAGAATGTGGTGCACAACACATCCGTAGACAAGACTCTACTTGACATGGCTTGCAGACTCCCTAGGATACGACCTGCTCTGATACCAAGTTTGTCATGCCCCACCTAGGGAGGCATGACTGGAACCTAGTGCCATACTGGGATCTGGACTAACCTGACTGGCCTGGTGCACTACTGGTGCACAACTGTAACTTAATTCAAGAGAACGACGAGTTATATCTCAGCTATAAATACATCCTCTAGACGACAAGGACACCTGTAAAAGAAGACAGCTAACCACCAACAACACAATAACTGGGATCTTATGCGGGCCGACAAGAGCACCATGCTGTCTAGTTATAACTGAAATGAAATTAGACAACTAAACTACACTATAGAAAACAAGGTCGCTAACTGACATATAAACAAGGCCCCACACGGCCATCACACGAAATAAACATACATAGGGCCCCACACAGCCAGAAACAAAATCTAACTACTGGAAATTTATAGCCTGCAAGCCTCTAAGAGTGGAATAATAGTCGAGACAGGGCCCCGACCTACCCATAAACTGTATAACAAAAGAACAAACCTCTTCTAACTACCAACTTCAGAGTAAAGGAGCTGAACAAAATGTTAACTCCAGCTGATGACTAAGAGGGTCCCAAACCGTGTCTATCCATACCTGCAGGCAAGTAATGTAGTGCCCTAAGGATGGACATCATTACAATATGTACCGAATATGTAAGGCAGTAAAATGATAACTGAATGAAAGCTGATAAAACTGCAGTAATCATGAAGAAGGGTAAGAGTTTAACCTGAACGATCTCACCATGTGAAACATCTAACTAACAAGTATACATACACAAACAAGAACCTAACCGGGCCCCCATAAGCCTGGAAGGTACAAATAACACAGAATAACCTACCTGGGACCTCATAAGCCCCGGCAAGTACAAACAATGAACTGTTGACACCAAATTTTGACCTTCCTATGCCCCATATACGCTGCTTATATATGTATATTTTATTTATCTTTGTAAGCAATTGTTCAACTTACATCCATATTCATTATAATTCTTGCAAACATTATTTTAAATTGCATATATATGTGTGTGTATATTTATATATGTATATATGCATACATGTGTATATAATTTGCATCAATTTTAATATATTAATAAGTTTGTCATATATAGTATATTTTATGTAATATATGTATCTTAGATAAAAGCAAGCCTTTGTCTTAAATATATGTTCACTTAATTTTTATAAATTATTTACGTGATAATATTTACATAATTTTAACTAAGTTCATAAATTATTTGCGTAATAATTTTACTTGAACTTATATTTATTTATGTTGATAATAAAGTTTATATAATTTTTGATAAATTAATTATGTTTAAAGGCCTTGAATTATTTACAAAATATAATATTAATTATATAATATTTGAATGATTTTACTCAATTTTATAATTATTTATATTGATAATAATGTTTATATAATTTTTCTTAATTTAAACTATTATGTTACCTATTTACTAAGTCATTTACAAGAAATAGTATTTTATTTATTTAATAGCAGCTAATTTAATTTTCATCCAATTTATTTAAAATCTGGCCACTTTTTATTCAATTTATGTCAAATTTAACCATTTTTATTCAAATCTAGCCACATTTTAAATGATAATTTCAATTTCAATTCAGTCCTCCCATTTAATGACTCGCGACCCATTTTATGACCCATGACCTGACCCTAAAAGATCTAAAATAATCTCAACCATTCATCTGGATTGATCCAACGATGTAAATTAATGACATATTTTTTCTTTCCTTTTTCAATACACCAATACCCCCAAAACCCTAGTCTCTCATCTTCTCTCTCACCTTGATAGCGCCGCCTCCCTCCTCCCTCTTCTTTCCTCTCTTCCGGCAAAATCCCAAGCCGCAAACCTACCACCCTCTCTTTCTCTCTCTCTCTATCTCACTTTTTCCGGCGAGACACCACGCCGACCGAACAGCCTCAAAAACCCCAGAAATCAATAGCCCTTCCACCCTCATCCACTCATCTTCTCAGCCGCCTCATCTCTCCCTTCTTCTTCTCCATCAGAACATCCGCACCAAACAACTGCCGCCGCTTTTTCCTTCTCCTCACCATCTTCAGCGAAACCACGCCACCACCATGTTATCCCTCTCATCTTGCATTCTCGGCTCTCTTCACTTTCCTCTCCGCCGTCCACTGCAACCTCCATTAATTCTGGTAAGAACACTAGATCTCCTCTATCCCTCACCCGAAAACCACTAGACAACAGCCGCCACCTCCCTTCATTTCTCCTCGCTCACTGCCGCAACCACCACATTGCAATCGGCCCCACACCTCTATCTCCTCTCTTCCTGCACAACGATCATCTCGTCTCCGGCAAAACACGAGCAGCACCTTCCTCTATATCTCCCATCTCCGGCGAACCTCTATTACCACTGAACCCCACCATTTTCGGCCATCTCCGACCAAACACCACACCCTCACTAGTAGACCCACATCGGAGGCCACCGTCGACCACCATGGTCCGACGACCAGAAACATTTTCATTGATCTGGTCTCTTACACTCGTTTACTACTTCTTTATTATTATTATTATTATTATTATTATTATTATTATTATTATTATTATTATTATTATTATTATTATTATTATTATTATTATCACATTTTAGTTTTAAAATTCATGCAAAATGAGATATTAATTCATGTTCAGCAATTTCAGATTTCTAGTTATTTCAAGTTTTGAGCAAAGTGTTGTGGGAACTTTGATTTGATCTTATCAGTCTATTACGTGTCTAGGTGATGCCATATTTTTATTTTACGTGTGTTAAATTTAAGTTTGGAAATCATAAATACTTGGTTCTAGACTTTGTGGTTTCGTTTTTGTCTGTCCGAAAGTTCCTTTTAAAATCTTGGCTTACTGAGGTAGGTATCGTCTATTCTTAATTATTTTGTGTATCTTAATTCAAGACTCTTTTTGATAGCTTTGTACGATGCATATGGCATAGTTTGATTTTCTATTTTCAAATTTGATTTGTAATATGGACATTTTTGTATTTCATAATGAATACCATATCAAGTATATTTGGTAAACCATAATTGATTTATACTAAATGGATTTTGTATCTAATGAAATCTTCATTAATTTATGCTCTTAATTGATTCATTGGGCTATGCTTAGTAGGTTTATATGCTATTTATGGTCAAAAAATATTTTCCTTCTTGAGTTAAGTCATGACAGCTTTTGTGTCATATAGGATTATATGAATAACTTATAATATTTGATTCTTTTCAGGAAAGTCGTAGCTTGCTTTATGGGATTAGATTTTTTTAATTGTTTATTAAGGAAAGCTTCTCCTTAATTTGATGATGATGAATATTTTCCTTCTCTTCTCATTCTTACTGATATATCCCTTTAGTACATAAGTATGTCTTCTTTTATCTTAAAGACAGACTCGGACCCTCACTGGTTTTCAAAATTCATCTTTAACTCTAGCTTTTATTTAAACATCACCTATTCTTATCAAAAACTTTTCTCTCATTCCTTACAACTCCTTTATCCCTACTCAACACAAGCACTGCTCGGAATCTTTAAGATTCTTGTGATCTTGATATGTTGAGGACCGGGTATCAATCAAGGCAATTTGTTACATCATTAATCCGTTATTTTCTGTTTGATTTTGGCATTTGCTGGTTAGTTTAGTTTATTTATCTTTATAATATGAAATTTTCATTGTCGCTTATTCTCTGTAATTGCTCTTTCTCTTATCATGATTATATGTTTAATATGCTTTAACATGATTTTACTGGTTTAGCCAAATATGTGGTTAAGACTATGAGATTATTGTTTCCTATCCATTATTGTACTAACTTTTAAGCAGGTATCATTCTATTTCGGGTCCTTCAGAGAGTCTCCATGGAGAAAGGGGACTATGGGAATTAGTCTAACATTATTTGTTTTATTTATGTGTTGTATTATCTTATTTTATTTCACTTTAGTTGTAATAATTGTAATAAATGCTCATGATAGTGGAAAAGGGTCATGGGGGCGGGGGTATGTATGTCTTTGTCGCTTTAATTGTTTCATTATAAACCATGCTTATAGGATTAACAAGTTTAATTATTTCTGCTAGAAATCATGCCCATTGGAATTTAAATAACTTGATTTGAAATATAGTAGAAACCACGCCTATAGGAACAACACGATTTTAATTACTTCTGCTAGAAATCATGCCTATAGGAACTAAAACAATTTGATCTGAAGCCTGTCTTGTGTTTAAATTTTAGTAAGTTTACGTATAGGAATTACTTTCAGTCCGCATTTTGAATTCTTAATCTGTTTGTTCTTAATGACACTAGCATGTGTAATAAAGCTGTTTTATATCCAATACTCTAATCAGTAACAACTCGTTTGAATCAAACTTAGTGATTATTAGTTAACTATTATTTTTATAGGTCACATGTTGTCCATATAAATAAACCTCGCAATAAATTACTTGATATTAAAAGACTTACTTATCTGTCATAAATTAATCTGCTCACGCCCTTTTAGAAATCATGTCCATAGGATTTGCAATCTATTTGCATTTGTTTGAGCATCATTTAATATAGAGGCCATGTGAGACCTTTTATGCTAACTGTTGTGTTACTTGCTTGCTTGCGTTAATCACCTTTTAACAGCCTAAGTATGCTGTAGACCCAAAAATCTGAATTTAGTAGTCCATTGCCTCTTGGACATTAGGATTGGGACGGGTAGGCACTTGTTAGGGCGTTAGTCTTCTCCATTTAGAATGCTTAAGCTTAACAATAATTAAATTAATTAGGTGGGTAGTGGGAAATGATAGTCTGTGCCTGCTGAATAATATGAGCAACCCAAATGGGTTGCGAAATATTATTTTAGTTGCACGGGGTGATCCCATTAGGTTAAAATCACCCTCCCCTCATTTTGTGCAGAACTACGTCTGGCCTGATTTCCTTTAGGGATACGTAAGCCCCTCATTGAGGTTCGGCCCCATATTTTGAAATTTTATTTATTTTGTTTGTTAAGCTTTTGTATTTATTTATAAACATCTCTTAGTGCATGAATTAGTAAATTTTCAACATTCCCTTTTTTATCAATTGAAATTAACATCATTCTTTGTTATTAACAATCATTCGTATGTGGTGTTAACTTTTGGAATAGAAATAATCTCCTTTAATACATCTCGTCTTAACTTCTTTCTTTTCATCTGTCTGGTGATTTTTATATTTATTCTTGTATTTTTCAATTTAGTTTAAACAACTTAAGATTAAAATCAATCTTATTTGATCGCTTAGTAAATAACCCCACATAATAATGAATCCGGAAGGGACCCACAGTTGTGGACCTCGAAAGGTGCCTAACACCTTCCTTTCAAGGTAATTTGAATCCTTACCCAAATCT
Source organism: Datura wrightii (assembly GCA_035772735.1). Taxonomy (NCBI): domain Eukaryota; kingdom Viridiplantae; phylum Streptophyta; class Magnoliopsida; order Solanales; family Solanaceae; genus Datura; species Datura wrightii. The sequence goes on along the minus strand of JASDFA010000010.1, from coordinate 61,836,546 downwards.
TGTGACCTAGGTTAGTAAAACAGACCCTTAGGTTAGTACGGTGCACTAACACACCTCAAATCGTTAGGTGGTGACTCTTCACTTTAAATAACCCTTAAGCGTTGTCCCATGTTATATCCCGCTTTTCGCGAGAAAAATGGGGCGCGACATGCACACTCTACTATCTGGCTACTGAAGGTTTCTAAACATACTGTAACTTAGGAATATTCGTTCGATGAAACTGTGCCTGACCCAGATAAGCTCCTATAGCTGTATCTATGTCTGAGCTGTCTAGGCTGTGTAACTGGGCCCCGATCCTTGGCTCGACTATGGGCCATAATGTAATCTCTGATAACTGTACCTCGGGCCTTGGCCCGACTATGGGTCATAATGAGACTGCTGTAACTAGATCCCGAGCCTTAGCTCGACTATGGATCTTACTGTAGCTGCTGTAGTTGAGCCCTAGCCTTGGCTCGACTATGGGTTGTAATATAACTACTGTAGCTGGACCCCAAGCCTTGACTCGACTAAGGGTCATAATAGAAGCTCTGAAAACTAGATACGGCCCTCACGGCCTCACTCTGGTCCCTCTGGACATCGTACTGATCCTGCCTGCATAACCCTATAGGTAGTAGCATCTAAACCCCTAGATATCATATACGACAATCAAGCTGGCTAGGGTTAACTCTAACGAGGGTTACTATATCATTACTATCGTCTCAATTCAATTCATAAAAGCTAATCACAATAGGTTTACTCTGAAGTACTATAGATATACAAGTTGTACTATCTTTACGACGAATGTAACTTGCAAGAAAGGATAGCCTTACATACCTCGAGTGCCGACTTTCATTTAACTGGCGAATTTCAACTTGTAACCGGCGGGTTTCAACTTGTAACCGGCAGGTTTCAACTTGTAACCGGCGGGTTTCAACTTGTAACCGGCGTTTCTGTCTAACTGCAGCCCTTATACTAAGAAAACAGGGCTAACTTCAATATTAAACTCGGTATAAACGATAACTTTTAATAACAATAATAGTAACTACAATTCAACTCTGAATAATTCGGCGAAAACTCGCAATTTCTTGAGAGTTCAGAAGAGAGAAATACTCAGCTAAGTCCTGTGGCCATTTAGGAACAAATTTGAAACAATTCTCACAACTTTTACCAGGTGAAGCTCCGGTTTTCCAAGTGAATTTTTGAGAAATAACTCCATAATAATGCTTCCCGTGGGCCTAGAACTCGTTACTCGAAGTTAATTTATGTTTGGACGGCGTTTGGTAGCATAATCAGGTGAAATTTGGTTGAAAGTTGAGTGCTCTCATTACCTTATCCGTGGGATTAATTTGTGTATTAAGTGAAATGAGCCAAGAAATATATGTATACACATGGGCGGTGGCAGGGGTGGCACCCCGCGCCGCCCATCGCACCAAAACCCTGTCGCATTGTGACTCTCAAGCCGCCAGCAGGCCTGGCGTGCCACGCTGGCCAGTGTACTGCTGGCTGGCGCACCACGCGGGCCAGTGCTGGCTGGCACGTCGCGCTGGCCCTATGCGCGCTGGTCCCGTACGACCCTACTGCCGAGGCTTTTCCTACATGTGTCAAGCTCTCTTTATTCATCACAAATCCATGCGTACACCTACTAATCGATAACATTTTACGGGGTATAATAGAAATGCTCAAAACTTTTTGGGGATTCTCTCTTCTTGTGAGTGGCATCACTTCCTTGGGGTACATCCTTAAAATTGTTTTCAAAAGAGAGTTATCAATGAGGTAATCATATAGCGAACTTTAAGGCAAGCTTTGAATATAATTTGTCAATGACTTGAGATGTTTATTGAACTTGTTTTGATGAACTATTCCCTTTTTTGAATGGAAGGAATGCATGCAAGATATGTTTAATGATTGTGGTCACCTATTTAAGCTTGTACAACATGGTTTGAATCTTTTCTTTTTTCTTGAGTTGGTGTATAATGTTTGGGTTGTCCTGAGGCTTGATGATTTTGTGCACTACTACCATAGTGCTCTAAGATTTAACAATGCCCTCTTGTGTAAGAATGTCTTGATTGGCCCTTAATGCAAAAACTCATATAAATCATGTTTTTCATTTGCTCAAATGTAAAGAATAGCATTGCTTGAGGACAAGCAATGGTTCAAGTCTGGGGGTTTGATGAGTTGGAAATTTACCAACTCATTAGGCTCTTAAGCATGAGTTTTTGCCTAGTTTTCGAGTCATTTATGTGGATTTTATGCCCTTTATCTTTAATTCTTTGTAGGTACTTCATGTGAGTGGAGAAAGCATGAAATCGAGAAAAACACATGAAGTTTGAGGCAGAATTTAATGAGTTAGCATATGAAGGAGAGGAGCCAAAGATAAGGGAAGTTTTGAGCTCAAAAGAGGTGCAAGGACGTACTTTGAATCGGCTAAACGCGGATCCAGAAGGGTGAAACACTGGCGAAACGTCGAAGCTACTCCCAGACCGGCTGTTCACGGAATGGCATCGGCTAAACACCCATTGAATCGCTGGTTCCCCCTGCCAGGACACAGTTTTGTGCTCCGCAGATTGACACTGGCTAAACACCAATTCTTTACGGAAGAGACCATCTAATGAAGTGTAAAAAGGTCTAGAAAGGTCTCCAAAGCATCTAAAAGCCTCAAGGGCATTTGGGGAAATTTGTACACAAGAAAGTATAGATATTTAGATAGCTTTCATTGTACACCACACATAAATTCATCTAGACTTCATCTTTTTTATAGAATTTTTGACTAGAATCTTTTCACCATAGAATTGTAGAGTTGGATAGTACTTTTCTTCTTCTTTTTCTTTAATCCAAATTGGGGAAATTCCACCATTGTTGCAAGAGCTTGTGAAGAAAATTTGTGAAGCTAATGTGATGAATGTGAGGGGAATCCTCTTGGTATCTTTTCTCTACCTTTAAATATGCTTTACTAATTTGCTAGCTAGCGGTAAATTCATGGTGGGTTTATTAATTTGATCAAATTTTGATAAATTGATTTTGGATTCCTATTAAAATTATAGATCCATTATCTTCTCTCAAGTTATAATAGCTAAAATTGATGATTTGCAAACATAAATTGTGATTTACTTTTATTGCTTATGCTTGAGATAGAAAGGTGAGAATTGGGTGAGAAGATAATAGTGAGGAATTGGAGTGTTTGTGTGTGGGATTAAGCTAGAGATAGTTAAAACCCACATTTTCACTCCATTAAAGGTCAAGGCTAGAAATAGCTAGTCCTTCCTCAAGCTTGTGTGATTGATTACTTGAATTGGCTTTGGGGTTTGAAATAACCGAAGGCATAAACATTCTTATGGTTAAGAAACAAGAGAATGTGAATTATCCACTGCTATCTATGCTAATTATGGATCTAAGGCATTGAAGAATTTCCCGATTTAGTTGAGACCTCATATAGAGAATGCCCCTAGCCATATCACTTGTAGTTGCTTCAATTGAAATTCCCCCAATAAATCTTAGTTTAGAATTAGATAGTTACTTCCCTTTAATTTTCCCCCAATTTTATTTTTCAAATGTTGAACAATTATGCGTTCTAGTTTAAATTAGTTTATAACTCTTGAATTATCGACTCAAATCCCTGTGGGATTCGACCTCGACATCCATTGGGATATTTTTTTTGATACAACGACCGTTTATACTCTTTTGAATAGTATATTTTGGATGTTATCAGTAACCGTTTAAAGAACAAACTGAACTAAAACTGGTGGTTCTAAGGTTGGTCAAAGCTGCTTATCTGGAAGCGTCGTAACCGTCTAAAGAACCAATTAATATCTGATAACTGATAACTAATTCTGATATTGACATTTGGGAGGCACCACTAACACCTCAAGAAAAGACTATAGTCAAACTAATCAGCTGACATTTCTGAAAATACTTAATAAGCTAGTATTCTAACTGAAACTGGACTAGCATGAACTGACTGAGATAATCAACTGATATTAACAACATGGGAATCCCAACACTGATAGAATCAAGCAACATGAATAACTAATCAAATATGCAAGACTCTAATTTATTGCATGCCAAAGCTAGGGCTAAAACCATCTTTACAAGAGCAAGTATAACCATGATAGCTAGATGGTGCAATTTTAGTAACAATTATACATGAACATTATTCCACACAATATAGACAGAATATGGCTGAAAATTCATTCACATTTGAAAACTCAGGGAATAGAACTGATAAGAAAATTTATATGGATTTTTGGGGCACAAGGGAAGGACAATTCCCTTGCTAAATCCTCATATACCTGGTGAAAATATTCCGGAGAGAATCTCTTGAGAATCTGAGAAGAAAAGTCGATTGCCCTAACTTTCCCTGAGAAGTCTGTTTGAGAGTTCTTCGCTCTAGAGATCGAGAGTTGAGATAGAATGAGGGTGATTTAGTCGATTACCCGTTTAATTATCTCCAAAACATGCCCAAAATGACGGGGTTTAGAAATTAAAAAGCTGGAAATTATAAAAATAACCCTGGGAGAAAATCTAAAAAACTGCCTGTAAGGGGACCGACGGGTCACACAACGAGTCGTTAGTTGAGACCATGACTCGTTGGGACCAGTCCTTGATCCTGGGCCTGGGTTTTTGGCTTACTGGAACTGGCAACGAGGGGGCCACGGGTCATTGGTTCTTCCTGTTGTCACTGGCAGAAAACTCTGGGAAGCCCACAACAAGCAGCACAACCACTCGTTGGTAGACCCAACGAGTTGTTGTATCTAGTCATCATCTCCACTGAAAAATTCTGAGAATCCCTGGACTTGTCACCATGGGTGGACACAACGACTCGTTGTGTGATATAATGGGTTATTGTTGCCACTCGTCGTTACTGAAGGAGTTAGTTGAAAAAAATACTTGGGAGCCCCAACTAACGACTCACACCATGAGTCGTTGTATCACACGATGACTCGTTGGTTGACTCGTGATTTTCTGGAAAAGGGATCAACTGGGTTCTGAGCTAGGGATGCAACGAGTGACAGGACGACTCATTTCTTCTCACAACGGGTCGTTCCATGTCCCGTTGGTTCTCGAAGGACCAAGGCAGGGCTGACCACGACCTAGATAATGGGTCGTTGGATCTGATAATGACTCGTTGTCTCGGTCGTTCTAAGGCAAAAATTTCTGATTCATTCTGCTGAATCTAAGTTTGGTCTAGGAAAGTTTTGGGGTGTTACATTATTATTGTTGTTATTATTATTGTTGTTGTTGTTATTATTATTATTATTATTATTGTTATTATTATTATTATTATTATTATTGTTATTATTGTTATTATTGTTATTATTGTTAATATTGTTATTGTTATTTTTGTTATTGTTATTGTTATTGTTATTGTTATTGTTATTGTTATTGTTATTGTTATTATTTTTATTGTTATTGCTATTATTAGTGTTGTTATTATTATTATTATATTATTATTGTTGTTGTTATTATTATTTTTTTTGTTACTATTGTTGTTATTACTATTATTATTTATTATTATTATTATTATTATTATTATTATTATTGTTGTTGTTATAGTTATTGTTATTATTATTGTTATTATTATTCTTGTTGTTATTATTAGTATTGTTGTTGTTGTTGTTGTGACTCTTGTTGTTATTATTATTGTTGTTGTTGTTATTATTGTCGTTGTTGTTGTTATTGTTATTATTATTGTTGTTGTTGTTCTTATTGTTATTATTAGTGTTGTTGTGTTCTTATTGTTATTATTATTGTTGTTGTTGTTATATTGTTATTACTATTATTGTTATTTTTATTATTATTTTTATTATTGTTGTTATTATTGTTATTGTTGTTATTGTTGTTATTGTTGTTATTGTTATATTGTTAGTATTGTTAGTATTATTATTATTAGTATAATTGTCATTGTTATTGTTATTGTCATTATTGTTATTGTTATTATTGTTAATATTATTGTTATTATTGTTAGCATTATTGTTATTGTTATTATTTTTTATTGTTATTATTGTTATTCTTATTGTTATTATTATTCTTGTTATTTTTATTGTTGGCATTATTATTATTCTTATTGTTCTTGTTATATTTCTTGTTATGGTTATTATTATTGTTCTTGTTATTGTTATTATGGTTATTATTCTTATTATTTGTTACACCCCGTAAAATGTTAACGGTTAGTAGGCATATGCATGGATTTATGACGAGTAAGAAGAGCTTGACACGTGTGGGAAGAGCCTCGGAAGCAGGGTCAGGCGAGGCTAGGCCGCGAGGGGCCAGCGCGACGCGCCAGCCGTCAGTGCACTGGGCAGCGCGCGGCGCCAGGCCATTGGAGCTTTGGGAGGCGCAGCGCAGCACAGGGGTTGGCGCTTTGGCCGACGCGAAGCACCCCTATGCCACCGGCCATGTGAGTATATATAGAGGCCTTGGCTCATTTTCATTTCATTTCCAATAAAACCCACGGCTGAAATAGAGAGAACCCGCAAGTTTTATCAATCTTTCGTCCGATTAAGCTACCAAATGCCGTACAAACGCAAATTGACTTCGGGTAAAGAGTCTTAGGCCTACGGGATGCATTTCTATGGAGTTATTTCTTGAAAATTCGCTCGGTATACCGAAACTCCACCGAGTAAATATTGTCGGAATTGCTCCAAATTGATTCCTACCCGGCCACAGGCATTATGTAAGCACTTCTCCTAGTTGAGCTCTCCGGAAATTATAGATTTACGGTGGAGTTTTTCAAAGTTGGATTATAGTTAATTCTATTATCAAAAGTTATCAATATTTGTTGAGTTTAGTATTGAAATTAGTTCTGTTCTCTCAGCATAGAGGTTACACTTGGAAAGAACTGCCAATTGCAAGTTGAAATTCGCCAGCTGAACAAAAGTCGGCATTCGAGGTATGTTAAGGCTTATTCCATCGGCAAGTTATTCTTGTCGTATAGTAATACGACCTATGTTTTAAACGTAGATAATGATCCTATATATTGTAATTAGTTGTTGCTAGTATATAAGGATCAGATATGTTATGATTAGCTGCTATCAGTAGATTATGATTACATATGTTGTGGTTAGCTGCTAGAAAACGTATAAAGATTATATCACAGTATCCCTTATCGAGGAAGAACATGATTAGTGTGACACATGCTGGGAGCATCATAGGAACTCCTTTGTTCTTCAGTTCATTGTGTTAGTAGAGTTGGGTGTCTTATCATTAGGCCTAGACCTTAGAAGCTTGTGGATAGTTATTGGGCCTAAGTTAGTAAGTTGAACAGCATAGGCGCAGCTAGGTGATATAACTACCAGTTTGGCGCCTGTATTGTCAGTGAAGCACGCCAAGAGGCCATTGGCGTACACTCACACCCCAAGCCCAGAAATTTAGATAGGATGGCCATACTTTAGAGTCAGCGGCACTAGGGATGTCTAGTGAACTGCGTGACAACCTACCATCTAGTTAGCTACTACCAGTAACTGTCAGTTCCAGTTGACTTAGTATTCGTCATACAGGTTGCCTAGGAAGTCATCCAAGTTGTTCAGGTCAAATAGACCCGTGGGTACCCTAAGGAAGGGGACCTTATTAGCAGTTAAAGGCGGCGCCAACGCGCCAGCCTGCTTCTATAAGATGCTCAGGTATAGGTTGTCGTGAGTGGCTAAGTCCATGTAAACTCACCTACAAGGTTAGTAATTGTCGAGAAGATTCATATAAGATCCGTACAGACCAAGTTAAGGTCTTAAGGACTAGAACCATGTTAGCACACTATTACCCTTAGGCTAAGAATTTCAGTAGACTACCTGTGGAGGATTAGGGGCCAACTGCTCAAAAGCATATTCAGTCAGTAGCAGCCCTACAGTCGTTCTAAGAATAGGAACTAAGTAATTGGTCATCTGCGACCCTACAGTTGCTTATGAGTTATAGTTGTCCGAGCAGGACATTCAGAGTATTATTAGGCCACTCCAAACCTCGCCCTATCCGGTCTAGACCATTAGAGATTATGATCACTATTAGGATCCTCTAATCAGATACAGGTACACGAGGTGTGCCTGCTAGCAGCTATACAGATTATTCTAGGGGCAAGCAGTGGTCGCGTTAGGCCTAGAAGTCCAGATACGCCATTTGAGTGGCTAGATTGAGACTTCAATATAGCACATCAATTGGGATTGCCCTTATGTAGGAGCTTTCCGTGACCACCCCATGGTTACAAGTTGTGTCGTTGCCTACAGGGCTATATGACTGTCACGGCCGGAGTCTATACCCTAGACGGGACATGGTACTTAGAGTCACGAGTAACCCCAAGTCAACCCCTGGTCTATCATACACTGGTATTCTGAGCAATATAAGTACATACAATAGAAGCTTGAAATAGTAACATAATGCATTTATGAGGGAGTTTAAAACTGAATCATAAACATCAAAATAGTTTGAGCTACACTAATAGTCTGGAAAAAAACCAATTCTATGTTTGAAAGCCATCTAACTGATGAGTTCTTGGGACAAGCCGCCAACTAACTCTAAGTCCAACTAAATATAATAAACATGACTAAGATAATGAAATAATTTCCACAAAAAATGAGGACTCACACTTTTGCTGCTGAGAGGTAGATCTGATCAAAGTCGGCTAACGGCGCTAGGCCTGAGAACCTCCGGTCGTATCATGAAATGATACAGCATAAAAGTATGTGTCAGTACTTTGAATGTACTGAGTGAAATAAACACAACACCATGGGATAAATAAAAGAAAATGTTGAACTGAAAAGGCATGCAAGGCCCAACTAAAGTTACTGAACTGAATAGCTGCATTACTAAGGCGGTCTAAAAGACCCTGTCTGATGGTCAAAGCATGTTCTAAGTCTAGAATACTGATCTGAAATGAGCTGAAACTGGAGTGAACTGACTAGTGGGAGAGTCCATAATCGACATGTAACCACGTGAGCTAAACGTGGAGTCCAATGTATACGCCTCACCAGTAGGACCAAATATACCTTGCCAAGGTATAGAGGCATGAACTGGTGATCACAAAAGTCTGGGGCCAATCAGGCTAATAAATACTATAACCTACACTGGCAACGTAGTTTTGGGAACCTGGGTGTGCTAGAACCCTGGTCCACTCGGTGTTAAGTCCTGCTCCCACTGGAATACCTAAACTGAATACTAAGTTGATAGCTCTAATACTAGTCAGTGATATATAATTGAAGGTACCCTGAGAGTCTTATCGGACAAGATTCTGAAACTGGGTTCTAGATTGGTCAGAGCTGCTTATATAGAAGCATCATAACCGTCTAAGAACAAATTATAATTTGACTAGGTCCTAGGGCTAGTCAGAGCTATATGTTTAAGTGGCATGACCACTTTGTGGACCTATACACTGAGTTCTGGATCTGATTTTGATAACTGGGAGGTGATACTAACACCTCGGGAATTTCTATAGTCAAACTGATCAGCTGACATTATTCTGGTCAACCTGGAGGTTGCTAAAAATCTAACTGATGCTAGGCTGACATTTCTGTGTATATAAACTTTCTGACTGAAATTGTGACTGAGTTTCTAACACATACAACTATTATAAAAACCCCTAACTCTGAAGGATTCAAGAAATTTCGAGAATTCAATACTTATGCAGGATTCTAGATTCTATTTTCAAAAGTTAGGGCAAAAATTCACATTCAACAGAACAAACATCATCTAATTACAAATTGGTGAAAAACGTCAAAAATTAGCATAGAATAATATTCCTCAAGAATTAAACAAGGTCTGATAGCAATATTTTCACAATCGAAAATTCAGGGCTAGAACTGATAGTGAACTGAGAAAGAGTTTTAGGGGACACAAGGGAAGAACAATTCCCTTGTTGAATTCCCACATACTTGATGAAGAAACATGAAGAATTTCCTTGAGAATTGAGGAGGAAAGGTTTGCCTTAGTACTTGCTTTGAAATGCTCTGAGAGAAAATTCTATGTTCTGCTTCTTGAAAGTTTGAGTGGGGAATGAGGAAAGGAACCGTTTACCCCCACAATAAGTCTGAATTTATGACTAAAACGAAATAGTTTAAAGTTTAGGAGGGTAGGAAATTACTAAATGACCCTTGGAAAATCGCAGGGAAAAACTAGTCGTCAGTCATCACGGGTGACCTAACGGGTCGTGGTCAGTAACCACGACTCGTGGTCACACACGTTGAGTACAGTGCCCAAAATTCCTACTTTCCCATCTATTCTAAGCCACGGACAACACCACGACTCGTGGTGTTCCTTAATGAGTCGTGGTGAGCACTCGTTGAGTGCACTGTCCAAGTTCACCCGTTTTGATAAGTCCCTGACCACGACTCATCCCACGAATCGTGGTGACTTGCCACGACTCGTGGTGTGTAATTGTGGAGTACACTACCAATTTCTTCCTGGTCTTCAATTATTCCAGGCCATGGGTCATATCATGACTCGTGGGTGCTAACCCCGACTCGTGGTCACCCAAAAATCCAATTCTCCAAATAAACTTCCAGTCCTCACCATGAGTCACTTAACAACTCGTGGTCACTCCCCACGGGTCACAGAATGATTCATTCTTTGACCTGGTGTAAAAAATTCTTGTTTTCTCTGTTTCAACTCCTGGATCTAATTTTTGAGCTTTCGGGGCATTACAATATCTCCCCCCGGGAACTGTTACACCCTGTAAGTTTCTAGCATTTAGTTGTCCTATTCGCGTGTTGGTTGGAAGTTTTAGAATGCCTCACCTTCTAGGAAAGGGCCTGGGGAAAGGCCGAACGAGTGCCAAGTTGGGATTTCGTGAGAGGAGGCCGAACCGAGCTGCTAGAGGGGCAAACTGGCACGGAGCCTCTACCTCCGCATTAGCCAACGTGGCACGAAGCCAATACGGCGCGTTGGCCAACGTGCCACATTGCGTTGCATCTGGCTTTAAGTATATATAGGCCTCACCCTTAAACTTTATGTCATTATTCATCTATACCTCGACTAGAACAGAGAGAAGGACGAAGGGTTTATATAATTTTCTTCCGATTACGCCATCCAAACTCAAATTAACTTCGGGTATCGAAGTATAATGCTGCAGGGAGCATTTCTACGGAGTCAGTTTCGTGAAATTCGCCCGGCAAATCATCGTCCCGCCGAGCCAAAGTGATTGGAATTGCTCCAAACTAGTGTTAATACAATCCCAGGCTTAAAGTAAGTATTTCTCTCTTCTAGATTCCCAAGAAATCACGAGTTCTTAATTGTCTTTCGATAAGTTGAAGTATAGTCAATATATATATATATATATAAAGTTATTGTTTTCTTTGAATTTAGTAATGAAGATAGCTCTATTCTTCCGTTAATGTGATTACAGTTGGGAAGAACAGATGAATACCAGCCGAACCTCGCTAGTTAATCGGTAAACGGCAAACGAGGTATGTAAGGCTTAACTCTCGACAAGTATCCTAGTTGTACAGTGTTACGACTTATGTTCTCGAATAGAAGTAACGATCTCAGATGTTGTAGATGGTTTCTACCATTAGATTGTGATATGTTGTAATTAGTTGTTATTGATCTACGTATATAAATATCATATATGTGGTGATTAGCTGCTAATAGGGATTACAGTTACATAAATTCTGGTTAGCTGTTAGAACTCATATACAGATCGTACTGCAGGACCCCTCGTTAAAAAGGGAGCAGGTTAAATGTGATTAACATATGACGCTATAGAAACTCTTTTATTCTCAGCTTTTTGGGATGGTAGACTTATATGTTTGTTGCCAGGCCTAGACTTCAAAGACTCGTAAGAGTTAGTAGCCTGAATCAGTTGGTTAAACAGTATGCGCGCAGTTAGGTGGTCTGACGACCAGTTGGCGCCTGTATTAGCAGGAAAGCATCCTTAGAGGTCATTAACGTTATCGCACGTTCCAGAACCAGAAATAGAGACAGAATAGGTATATTCCAGAGTTAGCGACACCAGGGTTCTCCAGTGTATTGAGTGATCGTACGTCGTCTTTAGCCTTATCAGTGATTGTCAGTCTTAGTCGAACTAACAGCTATCATGTAGGACACCCAGCAAGCCAGCCTAGTCGTCCAAGTCAGATAAATCCGTGGGTACCCCAAGGAGGGGTCCACATCAATAGCCAGTGACGGGCCAGTACCCTAGCCGGTTCTCGTAAGGTATTCAGGTACAGAGTCCTAAGAGAGGGCCAGTCTATATAGAATTGCCCATAAGACTGAGAATTGCCCAGAACAGCAATATAGATTCGAGTGGATTCAGACAAGGCCTAAGGAGTCAGTAGTACTCTACTAGTACAGTGTTTACCAAGTTAAGGAGATCGGTAATCTCCCTATGGAGAACCAGGGACCGATTGCCTAGAATCATGTTCAACCAAGCCCAGCTCTATAGTTGTTTAATTAGAAGAATAAAGTAGTTAGCTGTCCGCAACTCCACAGTTATGCATGAGCTACAGATGTCCGAGTAGGACATTCAGAGTATTGTTAGACCACTTCAGACCTCACTTTATTCATCCCAGATTATTAGAGATCATGATCACTATCAGGATCCTCTGATTAAATACGTGCACATGGTGTGCCTACAGACAATCATACAGATTATCCCAGAAGCAAGTAGCATTAGCATGAGGCCCAGAAGGCCGGATACGCTCTCGTTATACAGATAGATTGATTAGTCAGTTTCTTCAGTGTAGTAATCTAGTATGACTCTCAGTAAAGCATGTTAGGAGTATGTGATTATGTGCAGTTATTGTTATCAGATGAGACCTGTATTTGCATTGTTTGGGCTGGATTACCTGTATAGCTTTCATGACCGCCCCAGGGTTAATAGCTGTGTCGACTTATCCGCCAGAGGGCGAGGATACGTCGTTCTATAGAGTGGCATGCCATCCGCAAGGGACGAAGATGGGGAGCCAGCTCCTCATATTTTGTCGTGGTTAGCCTATACACACCCCCGTCGAGCGCTTGCACCCGAGGTGTAGATTTCAGGAGTCCTCCAGACTCAGGCACAGCTATAGTCAGGGGGCCAACGGGCCCAAGTTGCATACCCAGGGGATCGGCAGGATGCTTTTAGTTGGTAGTTGACTGAGTATGACCTGGATAGGGGTAAATAGATTGAGGTGTACTCACTAGGGCTAATGGGGGCACGTGTGGGTTGTTATGTGTTGATTTCACCTTCTGGCTTATGAGGGCTAGGTAAGGTTTATGTTATGTTGCTTTAGTTACTGATAGTTAGACAGTAAGACATTCTGTTTGTCAGGTATGACCCCCACCCTTCTTATTAAAGTTATGTTTAGTCCTGATTTTACTACTTAAGTCAGCTTCAGTCCGTTTCTTTTACTTCAGCTATGGTCAGCTTTATTCCTTACTTTCATTCATTTACAGCTATTGCTTTACATACTCAATACATATTGTACTGACGCCCTTCCCGGGGCGCTGCATTACTTGCCTGCAGGTACAGATAGACGAGGAGTAGATCCCTCGTAGTTTCAGTCAGCCGCACAGAGCCATCAGCTCCTTTCCTCCGGAGCTTGTGTGACTGAGGTTTACTTCTTTTGTTTGTACAGTATGGGTAGGCCGGGGCCCTGTCCCGACCATCTTATTACTCCTAGAGGCTTGCAGATTGTATCATTTCCCTGTGGTTAGATGTATCGTCTGTGTGGGGCCGTATGTGATTTAGATTATGTGTGTTGGCCGTGTGGGGCCTTGTTTAGCTGTTTATTTTTCACAGGTGGCTATAGGCCTTGTCGGTCGGGGGTTGCAGTGGTAGCCGCTCTATAGCCCGTTGTTTTCTTGATTCTAGATTTAGAGCCAGCCTTACACTAGAGGTGCTTAGGCTCAGTCAGCACAGCAGTTCAGATCCTAGTAGGGCACCAGGTGCCAGTCATGCCTCCCAAGGCAGGGCGTGACAGGAACATTCGCCCTTAAATATTGGAAACACACAGAAAAGCAAAGAATTTGCAATTATTATGTTCAAATACTGACTGTAAAGGCTAAAAACTAACGGAATGACTGCCTTCGAACTGAACTACAAGTCTGAACTAAATTCACTAATCATACTCATAATCAATCACCTGAAAGAAACTGGAACATACGAATTGAATAGAGTTTTAGGGAGGAAATTGGTACCTTAAACTGAAACTGAGTCGGAAGGGAATAAGTGTGGGTATCTGGCCATCATATCTGCTTCAGCCTCCCATGTAGCTCCCTCAACTTGTTGATTCCTCCACAAGACTGTGACTGAAGATACTTCTTTATTCCTCAACTTACGAACCTGATGGTCAAGAATCTGGACTGGGACTTCTTCATAAGAGAGATTATCTTTCACCCCCGCACTTTCTAATGGAACAACTGAAGTTGGATCACCAATGCACTTCTTCAATAACGACATATGGAATACTGGGTGCACAGCTGCTAATTCTGAAGGTAATTCTAGCTCATAGGCTACACTGCTAATACGCCTTAAAATTCTATAGGGTCCCACATACCTGGGACTAAGTTTGCCTTTCTTCCCAAATCTCATCACCCCCTTCATGGGCGAAATTTTCAAATAAACCCAGTCATCAACTGCAAACTCCAACTCTCTTCTCCTCACACCGGCATAAGTTTTCTGACGGCTCTAAGCTGTTTTCGATCTTTCTTGGATGAGTTAAACTTTCTGTATTGCCTCGTGAACTGAGTCTGGCCCTATCAAGGTAGCTTCATCAAACCCAAACGACCCTATAGGTGATCTACGCCTTCTACCATATAATTCCTCAAATAGGGTCATCTGAATGCTAGAGTGGTAGTTGTTATTGTACACAAACTCGATAAGAGGAAAATGGTCATCCCAATTGCCCTTAAAATCAATCACGCATGCTCTCAACATATCTTCTAGGGTAAATGGTCCGCTCTGCTTGCCCATATGTCTTCAGGTGAAAAGTTGTGCTAAGTTTTACCTGGGTACCAAGTCCCCTCTAAAAGACCTCCAGAAATGAGAGGTGAATTGGGTACCTCTATCTGAGATAATAGATAGGGGTACCCCATGAAGTCTGACTAACTCTCGGATGTAAAGTCCGGCATAGTCCTCGGTTGAGTCCGTGGTTTTAACTGGGAGGAAGTGAGCTGACTTAGTCATCCGGTCCACTACTACCCAGATTGAGTCGATGACTTTGAGGTAGACCCATAATGAAGTCCATATTTACTTCTTCCCACTTCTATGTAGGTATACTAATATCCTGAGTCAAACCTCCTAGTCTCTGGTGTTCTACTTTAACTTGTTGGCAGTTTGGGCACTTGGCTACAAATTCAACAATATCTCTTTTTATTCTGTTCCACCAGTAAATATCCCGTAGATCACGGTATATCTTGGTAGCACCAGGGTGAATGGAATATCTAGAACTGTGCGCTTCAGCTAATATCTGTTGTCTCAAATCGCCGACAATCGATACACATAACCTATCCTGGTAACGGAGCACACCATCTCCCTCTTTGGAGAAATCTTCTATTTCTTTTTTGAGAACTGCTTCCTTAAGCTTGAGTAAGATGGGATCTTTATCTTGTCAGGACTTCCTTCAACTACCAAGGAAGAATCTGACCCACTTTGCATTACCACTCCACCTTCGGCTAAATCCACCAATAGTACTCCTAAATGAGCTAGCCTGTGAATATCCTTTACAATTTCTTTCTTTCCCTCTTCAACATGAGCTACGTTCCCCATAGACAACCTGCTTAGTGCATCAGCCACCACATTAGCTTTGCTCGGGTGATACAGCACACCATTGTCGTAGTCTTTCAGTAGCTCCAACCACCTTCTCTGTCGAAGATTTAGGTCTTTCTGATTGAACACATAATGAAGGCTCTTGTGATATATGAATACATCCATGTAAGCCCCGTACAGGTAATGTCTCCATATTTTCAGCGCAAACACCCCCGCTGCCAACTCCAAGTCATGGGTTGGATAATTCTTCTCATGAACCTTGAGCTATCTGGAGGCGTAGGCTATCACTTTGCCCTGCTGCATCAGAATGCAACTGAGTCCAACTCTGGAAGCATCATAATAAACTACCAACCCCTCTGTTCCTTCTGGCACAGTCAAAACTGGAGCGATAGTGAGTCGAGGCTTCAACTCCTGGAAACACTTCTCACACACATCCCACCACTAGAATTTCACTTTCTTCTGAGTTAACTTAGTCAGAGGAGATGCTATAGGGGAGAAGCCTTCCACAAACCATCGGTAATAACCAGTTAAGCCTAGAAAACTCTTGATTTCCATCGAAGAGGTAGATCTGGGCCAATCTTTCACTGTTGTTATCTTTTGAGGATCAACCCGAATACCTTTGCTCGAGACCATGTGACCCAGGAAAGTCATGGACTTCAACCAGAATTCACATTTGCTGAACTTGGCGAACAGCTGGCGGTCTCTGAGCGTCTGAAGCACATTCTCAGGTGATTAGCATGCTCTTCCTCATTTTTGGAGTATACCAGAATGTCGTCGATAAATACAATGACGAACATATCCAGATACTTCTTGAAGACTCTATTCATCAAGTCCATGAAGGCTGCAAGGGCGTTTGTTAGCCGAAGGACATAACCACAAACTCGTAGTGACCATACCGAGTCCTGAACGTTGTTTCCGGTATGTCACACTCTCTGACCCTTAACTGATTATACCCCGACCTGAGGTCTATTTTTGAGAAACAACTGGCTCCCTGAAGTTGGCCAAATAAGTCATCAATTCTGGGTAGGGGATACCTATTCTTGATCGTGACTTTGTTCAGCTGACGGTAATCTATGCATATTCTGAGGGTACCATCTTTCTTATGCACGAGTAGTACTAGATCACCCCAGGGAGAGATGCTGGATCTGACAAAACCCTTGTTAAGAAGATCTTTTAGTTGCTCCTTCAACTCCTTAAGCTCAGCTGGAGCCATTCTATAAGGACGGATGGAGATGGGTTGAGATCTGGGAGGAGGTCTATTATGAAGTCTATTTCCTGTTTAGGGGGAACTCCGAGAAGATCCTCAGGAAATACATCTGGGAACGCGCTGACCACCGGAATTGACTAGATAGTTGGGGTCTCAGAGTTGGAATCCTTGACTCAAACTAGATGATAAATACATCCTTTGGGAATGAGCTTCTGGGCCTTAAGATAGTAAATAAACCGACCCTTAGGCGCTGAACTACTGCCCGTCCATTCTAACACTGGTTCATTTGGAAACTGAAACTTGACAACTCTAGTTCTGTAGTCAACTGAGGCATAACCAGAGTGTAACCAATTTAGCCCGAGGATAAGGTCAAAATTGACCATGTCTAACTCTACGAGATCAGCTGGAATAACTTTATTCAAGATCGAGACTGGACAATTTCTGTACACCCAGTTGGCTCTAACTGACTCGCCAACAAAGGTGGAGACTGAGAATGATTCTGAGAGGACCTCTGGACTGATATTGAACTGGACTGCTATGTAGGGAATCACGAATAAGAGGGTGGCTCCTAGTTCTAGGAGGGCATACATGTCTAGATGAAAGAGGCGTAACATACCCGTGACTATGTCAGGTGAGCTCTCATGATCCTAATGGGAAGACATGCATAAAAATGGTTTTGGCGTTGACCGTCATCCGTACCTGATGTGTTGGCTTGCTGAGCAGGTCGGCCTACTAGAGCTGATGATGTGGTGGATTGTGCTCTCCCTCGTCCTGCTGACGGACAATCTTTAAGCCGATGATCAAGTTGTCCACAACCAAAACAGCCCTCTTGACCATGAAGACACTCTCCAGGGTGGTTCTTGCCGCACTTGGGGCAAGCTGGGTATCTTTTACCGGCACTGTAGCTCTGAGACTGAGAGCTAGATGCTCCACCCCTCCGATCCTGGCGGGACCGGACGGTTAGGGCGCTGGCTGAGCTGGGTGCTAGGGCTCTCTATTGCTATTGTTGTTGCTGTTGTGGGCGGCTACTATAACTAACCTCTGATGGCCGTAATCTGACTGGCCAGTCCTTGCTCGTTTATTCTTTCGCTCCATGTCCATCAGTTTTTTAGCCTCAATTTGATGGGCATAGACATTCAGGCTGGAGAGGTCCATATCCCTAATCAGCATTGTTGTCCTGCACTCCTTGAGGACCAGGACTGGTCAAAGTGATCTTGGGCAGAATTATATGCCCAAGTGATGCTCAAATGCTCTATTTCTTCTTGTTTATCTATCGTTATTTGTACATTCTCATGTGATTTGTAGTTAAAATGTGAATTTATACTAACCAACATGATTAGTGTTATTTTGCAGGAAAAATGTAATTTTAGGAAGCTAAGTTGCATGTTGGTGAAAATCGGGAATGGACTCAGAAGCGAGCAGTGGAAAAGGTCAAGGACAAGCAGCAAATAAAGGGGCTCCGTGATGGAGCCGTGTCACGCTGCCATCGCAGAGGCAGTCTGCCTCGGGTGGGTTACTTGGACAAATTCCAATGAAGGTCCGCGTCGGGGCCGTGGCACGTTGGCCAAGCCCCGCATTGCATGTCGTGGCACGTTGACCATATTTACCTGGAACATAAAGTTCCAGTGAGGGTCCGCGTTTGCACCATGTCACGGAGGCAGTGCTCCGCGATGCACTCCGTGACACGTTGCTTGTTATTCCGGAAAAAATTCCCACTAGTTTAAATAGCACACTTAGGTTTATTTTTAAATATTCTGACTTAGTTGAGCAAGAACGTAGGTTACAGGCAGTTGAGCAGACGAAATTCTTAGGGTTCTTATCTAACTCTTTCTCCTTTATTTCAATTGTTTGTATGATTTATACTCAATTGATGATGTTTAATTCACAAATGAGTGGCTAAATTCACTTCTTGCTGAGGTTAAGAACACTTGTAGTGGAATGTAATTGTTGATCATCTTGGTTTTTCATCTTTTCTTCCATGGTTGTTCTATCAATTCTTGTTCTTACTGCATTAATGTCTGGCCAATGTTAATGTATATCTAAAAAATCCAATTTTATCCTGAAAAGGAAAGAAATTGGAAAGTTGTGAATTGGTAGGATATGATCTCTTCTTAGTTTGGGAAAATTGAGAATTGATTTACCTTCAGAATAGAAATATATCTGAAAGTCGTATTAGTCAATTAAGGAATTGGTTTCGTATGGCTAGAACATGAAATTCTTTTATCACAGAAATGTAGGTTGAAGGTTCATGATTCTTAAGTTGGGTAGAATATGAAAGTTCTCTCCATAGGCAATAATTCTTGACTAGTAACCGAAGGAAAGATTAACCGAATTGTATTGATAAATTACTTCCCTGCATGTTCGTTTTAGCCTCAGCTTGCTCATTACTATAGTTCAGACTCACTTTATAATTTTGTTTTGGATTAGTATAAATTAGGAAACAAACTCTTCAAAATCTTCTTTAAATTGTTGTTTGCATTTTTAGAGTTACAGTTCATTAACACTTAATTCGATTATTACCTTGGTTCAGTCCCTGTGGGATCGATACTTGGCTTACTTTAGCCATTTTACTACTTGTTTGACCACGTGCACTTGCGTGTAGTTGTGAATCACACCGAACACAAAGCTGCTTATCTAGAAGCATCGTAACCATCTAAGAACAAACTATAATCTGACTGGGGTCCTAGGGCTAGTCAGAGTTATCTGTCTAAGTGTCATGACCTCCTTGTGGACCTATACGCTGAGATCTGGATCTGATTCTGATAACTGGGAGGTGATACTAACACCTCGGGAATTTCTATAGTCAAACTGATCAGCTGACATTATTCTGGTCAACCCGGAGATTGCTAAGAATTTGCATTACTAGGCTGACATTTCTGAGTATATAAACTTTCTGACTGGAATTGTCTAACATATATTTGACTGAGTTCCTAACACATACAATTATTATAAAAACCCCTAACTCTGAAAGATTCAAGAAATTTCGAGAATTCAATACTTATGTAGGATTCTAGTTTTACTTTCAAGAGTTAGGGCAAAAATTCACATTCAATGGAATAGACATCATTCTAATTACAAATTGGTGGAAAACGTCAAAAATTAGCATAGAATAATATTCCTCAAGAATTAAACAAGGTCTGATAGCAATATCTTCACAATCGAAAATTCAGGGCTAGAACTGATAGTGAATTGAGGAAGAGTTTTAGGGGACACAAGGAAGAAAAATCCCCTTTTTGAATTCCCACATATCTGATGAAGAAACCCAAAGAATTTCCTTGAGAATCGAGGAGGAAAGGTCTGCCCTAGTTCTTGCTCTGAAATGCTCTGAGAGAAAATTCTATGTTCTGCTTTTTGAAGGTTTGAGTGGGGAATGAGGAAAGGAACTATTTACCCCCACTAATAAGTCTGAATTTATGACTAAAACAACATAGTTTAAAGTTTAGGGGGTACAAAATTACTAAACGACCCTTGGAAAATCGCAGGGAAAAACTGGTCGTCCGTCCTCACGGGTGACATAACGGGGCGTGGTTAGTGACCACGACTCGTGGTCACACTCGTTGAGTACACTGCCCAAAATTCCTACTCTCCCATCTATTCTAAGTGACAAACAACACCACGACTCGTGGTGCTCCTTAACGAGTCATGGTGAGCACTCGTTGAGTGCACTGTCCAAGTTCACCCATTTTGATAAGTCCCTGACCACGACTCATCCCACGAATCATGGTGACTTTCCACAACTCGTGGTGAGTAATCGTGGAGTACACTGCCAATTTTTTCCTGTTCTTTAATTATTCCTGGCCACGGGTCATATCACGACTCGTGGGTGATGAGAAGGACTTTTGGTCTCACCCGTGATCACCCAAAAATCCAATTTTCCAAATAAGCTTTCAGTCCTCACTACGAGTCACTTAACGACTCATGGTCACTCCCCACGGGTCACAGAACAACTCATTCTGTGACCTGGTGCAAAAAATTTTATTTTTTTCGTTTCAACTCCCCGGTCTGGTTTTTGAGTTTCTGGGGCATTACAATGACGTTACTCCAAGGAGCGATATACCATCCCAAGGGACGATGCAGAGGCCCAAGGGCCATATTACAGTCCATTCCATGGCTGGACTATTATTTTTATGTTGCATCGGCATCACTGACCCTCGTCGAGCCTGGTGCCCAGGGTGCAGTTATCAGGAGTCCACCGGACTCAGACACAGCTACAAATCAGGAGCCAAGCGGGTTCAGTTGCAGACCCAGGGGACAGGTAGGTTGGCTATAGCACCAGTAGAGTAACATGAACCTAGATAGGGGTATATAGATTGAAGTGTACTTGCAAGGGCATATGAGGGTCCCGGTAGGTTATTTCTGTGTTGCTTGTCCTTTCCAGGCTTATAGGGGTCAGGTTAGGTTCTTGTTGGTATTCTTGCCTGCTAGTCACAGCTTATGAATATGTAGTTATACAATCTTAGCTCATATACGTGTAGTGTTTTAGTAGATGCAGGTTGTAAATAAGAAAACTTTCAGGTTACTTTCTGCCCCTTCCTTCTACTTACTTTTAGTCTCTAACAACTCATTTACTAACTTACATCTTCGGTACATATTGTACTGATGCCCAACTACGAGGCACTACATTACTTGCCTGCAGGTTTAGACAGACAGAGTTCAGGATCTTCAGTAGCAGCTGTTCAGAGTCAGCAGTTTGGCCAGCTCCTTTCATTCGGAGTTTGCAGGTTGTAGAGATTACTGTCTTTCATTTATATAGCATTTGGGTAGGCCGGGGCTCTATCCCAACCACTATTTGTATTCTTAGAGGCTTGCAGACTACAACATCTAGTTAGTTAGCTGTTGTTGGCCTTGTGGGGCCCATGTATGGCTTATTTAGGTGTCGGTCGTGTGGGGCCTAGTATAGCTGCTTATTTTCCTTTCTATTATAACTAGAAAGCAGTGTGGTCTTGTCGGCCCGCATAGAATTCCTATTAATGTATGTTGGCTGGGTTAGATGTTTTCTTTTACAGGTGTTGTGTGGCCTTGTTGGACCAAGGCTATGTTTATAGTCGAGATATAGCAGCTTTGTTCTTGAATTTGAGTCGTTGGTAGGCACTAGGGATGCTTGTGCCCAGCTAGGTCAGCCCAGATTCCGGGGTGGCATTAGGTGTCAGTCATACCTCCCAAGGTGGGGCGTGACAAACTTGGTAGCAGAGCAGGTCGTATCCTAGGGAGTCTGCAAGCCATGTCTAGTAGAGTCTTGTCTATGAGTGTGTTGTGCACCACATTCCATAGGCAGGAGACTACGAGGCATGATAGTATGGTTACCCTTTATTCTTCTTAGATCGTGTTATAGAGCAGAGTTGTACAAGGTTGAGTCCCTAAGCTTTCATTGCTATGTCTATCTAGAATAATATGTGATGTAAGACAGACTCCAACTAGCTGCAAGATAACTACGACAGCAGGAGGAAGTACCAATGAGGTGCCACGGTGGGGGGACAGTCAGCCTAAGGGCAGCAGATGTCTTTTAAATTTCTCCCATCACCCTCCCAGGGCACCAGGTGCTTCATAAGGTGATAGATAGCCAGCATTGTCCCCAATTCTCCCTACAACCTCAGCATAGGAGGTCAGGAGTATAGTATATGTATGTAGGAGTTGGCTTACCTATTAGATATTTAGAATTAGATAGGGGCGACAGATAATGTTGAATTAACTGAAAGGTGTGAAAGGAGGAAATTGTAGGATTCCTACCTCCAACTCTTCGAATGTTGCAAGATTTCACACCTCAATCCTATCATAGTAAGATATGACCAATTTACACACATCCCCCCACAGCTTGTTCTTCCAGTACAGTAGAAAGTGTAAGTACCAATGCCATGTTGCTCAGAAAGAATAGTAAAGGAGGGCTAGAATTGTTGCCTCCGAGAACGATTAGAGAGTGGATGAGACCCTTAGTGTTTACAAAGTTATCTAGACCCTTACAGTAGTGAATCAAGAGGGCGAATAAGGTTGCCAATAGCACTTAAGTGCATGTGAAAGAGTCCATAAGTGATAAACCCTCAGTAACAGTAAAGCTTAGGTCAGAAATAGGTCGATTCTGTCGCAGTGTGCTAATAACGGTAGGGCATACCTGCAACATAATGTCTATGACCCTAGTTCGTTATGTTAAGGGACAGAGAGATTATATGAACGAAATGGGCCCGAGTGCGAGTCAGAAGGATACAAGTCGGTATGTTTGATTAGTAGTATCTTTGACAGTATGAGGCAGAAGGCACAAACCCCAGATCTCAGCCTTAGGAGGCAAGGGGAAAGGCATGAGTATCTAATTCTAGAGGAAAACAGAATCACTTCTAGGTTGGAGTAGATTGGCAGAGCATGGGACCACCACTGGATGTCGAGAAATAAACATCGGGCTGACATTTAAAGGATAATGAGGTTGTAACCTAGGATACTGCAATATCACTATTAGCGTGGGGCGAAAGACTGACTGTACAGAGACCCTAGCCTAGTATAATCAGAGATAAGGTCCAGCAGAAGGAGTCATTGGCTTTCTACATTATATAAGGTAGAGTGTTAAAGGCCTATGTTCCAGATGTGGTAGGGCTTTGTTAATAGATGAAGTACACCATATCCGTTACTCCCTCTACCCAGAGTCTAATGCAAGCTCATTGGGTTGTAAAGAGAGACCTACTGATGGTAAGGGAAGAAAGAAGATAGTGTTGAGTCATAGCATAAAGCTCCAATGACCAGTCAGGGGAGGTTGGACAGCAGGAATCGAGCAGGCCAACTCAAGAGATTGTCGTGCCTGCAAGGAAGTGGAGAGTAATCGACATGAATGCAGTTACAAGGTTAACTCACACCAGGTGTAAATTGACCTCATTTGATTCATTCTAGAAAGGCTAAAAAGATCAACTCATGTTTCGCTAGATGAATTATATTTTATCTAAAGGTTATGCCGAGTTAAATGTTTAAGAAGTAGTTCAGTTGCATGGAGCCAAGTATCTAACAAATTTTGAAAGAGAGGCACAACGCACCGCTAGGTTCTGGGAACTGTTAGAATAGATTGGGGCGCACGTTAATTTAAGTATGGCTTCTCATCACCAAACAAATAGCCAAGCAGAGCAGACGGTTCAGACGCTCGGAGATCTATTATGGGTGGAAATGTAGGCCCCCTATATGATGACCTGAAGAAGGTAATTAGGGGTAGTTAAACCGGGCAATATTATATCAGGCAGATGGAAAAAGTTAAACTTACTAGAAAATAGGTACCGACAGCCCAAGGTCACCGGAAGTCTTACCCTAACGTATGGCGTAGGCAGTTAAGGATTGAAGCAGCGGCTAGGTACCCCTAAATTTCACCAATGGAGGGCGTTATGAGATTTAGTAAAAAGGGCGAGCTCAGCCTTAGGTTCATTGGCCCGAATTGTATCCTCCGGAGGACAGGCAAAGTGGCAGAAGAATTAGAATTGCCTCCAAAGCTGGGATCTGTCCATCTAGTCTTTCATGTATCCATGTTACGAAAGTGCATAGGGGACCCATCCCAAAGTTGTTCCAGTTGCGGATGTTCACGTTACTTAGGAGTTAGCCTACGAAAAGGTTCCAGTTGCTATACTAGATCGGCAGGTTCGCAGGCTAAGGACTAAAGATGTGGTCTCTGTTAAAGTACTGTAGAGGAACAGGAATAAAGAAGAGATAGCTTGGGAAGCTGAGGATAACATGAGGCTGAGGATAACATGAGGTCTAGATATCCTTACTTGTTCCAGGATTGATTCAGATTATGCAGTTAAGGTGGTGTTGTTATTCAATTGTTAGTTCACTACTTATGTTATCAGTATTGTTTAGTTGGCTACCTCTTTGTGATGAAATAGTTGTTTATAGCATCCTGTGAGGCATCTATGTTGGACTTTTCTGCATTTCAGTTTTCCAGAGAGGCCAAATTATAAAGGGGACTCTGTTGAAATTTTTATAAGTGTGGGTTGAAAGAATTAACTCCATTAAGCCTGAAGATGACATTCGAGGATGAATGTTCCTATGGGTGGGAGGATGTTACACTCCATAAAATATTAACAGTTAGTAGGTGTACACGTGAATTTGTGACGAGTAAAAAGAGCTCGACGCATGTGGGAAGAGCCTCAGAAGCAGGATTGGGCGAGTCTAGGACG
Organism: Datura wrightii; assembly: GCA_035772735.1. Classification (NCBI taxonomy): domain Eukaryota; kingdom Viridiplantae; phylum Streptophyta; class Magnoliopsida; order Solanales; family Solanaceae; genus Datura; species Datura wrightii. Next base: position 61,811,561 of record JASDFA010000010.1, on the reverse strand, counting down.
TGAGGGGCCAGCGCGACACGCCAGCCGGTAGTGCGCTGGGCAGTGCAGTGCGCCAGGCCATTGGAGATTTGGGAGGCGCAACGCGACAAAGGGGTTAGCGCTTTGGTCGGCGCGAGGCGTCCCTGTGCCACCGGCCATGTGAGTATATATAGAGGCCTTGGCTCATTTTCACTTCATTTCCAATAAAACCCACGGCTGAAATAGAGAGAACCCGCAAGTTTTATCAATCTTTCATCCGATTACGTACCACACCGTCCAAATGCAAATTAACTTCAGGTAATGAGTTCTATGCCTACAGGAGGCATTTCTACAGAGTTATTTCTTGAAAATTTGCCTGGTATACCGAAACTCCGCCGAGTAAAAGTTGTCAGAATTGCTCCAAATTGATTCCTACCCGGCCGCAGGCATTAGGTAAGAACTTCTTCCAGTTGAACTCTCGGGAAATTATAGATTTTCGGCTAAGTTTTTCAAAGTTGGATTATAGTTAATTCTATTATCAGAAGTTATCGATATTTACCAAGTTTAGTATTGAAATTAGTTATATTCTCTCAAATAGAGGTTACAGTTGGAAAGAATTGCCGATTTCAAGTTGAAACTCACTAGCTGAATGAAAGTCGGCATTCGAGGTATGTTAAGGCTTATTCCTTTGGCAAGTTATTCTCGTCGTATAGTGATATGACCTATGTTTTAAACGTAGGTAATGATCCTATATGTTGTAATTAGCTGCTGGTAGCTAGTATGTAAGGATTAGGTATGTTGTGATTAGCTGCTATTAGTAGATTACGATTACATATGTTGTGGTTAGCTACTAGAAAATGTATAAAGATTATATCGCACCATCTCTTGTCAGGAAAGGACATGTTAAGTGTGACATACACTATAAGCATCGTAGGAACTCCTTTGTTCTTCAGTTCATTGTGTTAGTAGAATTGGATGTTTTATCGTTAGGCCTAGACCTTAGAAGCTCGTGGATGGTTATTGGGCCTGAGTTAGTAAGTTGAACAGCATAGGCGCAACTAGGCGATATAACTACCAGTTTGGCGCCTATATTGTCAATGAAGCACGCCCAGAGGCCATTGGCGTACCCTCATGCCCCAGGGCTAGAAATTTAGATAGGATGGCCATACATTAGAGTCAGCAGCACTAGGGTTGTCTAGTGAAATGAGTGACAGACTGCCATTTAGTTATCTACTACCAGTAACTTTCAGTTTCAATTGACTTAGTATTCGTCATACAGGTCGCCCAGGAAGTCATCCCAATTGTTCAGGTCAAATAAACTCGTGGGTACCCTAAGGGGACCTTATTAGTAGTTAGAGGCGGGGCCAACGCCCCAGCCTGCTTCTATAAGATACTCAGCTACAGGTTGTCCTGAGTGGCTAAGTCCATGTAAACTTACCTAGAAATCTTCCAGAAGAGTCATATAAGATCCGTACAGACCAAGTTAAGATCTAATGGACTAGAATCATGTTAGCATAGTATTACTCTCAGGCTAAGAATTTTAGTAGACTACCTATGGAGTATTAGGGGCCGACCGCTCAAAAGCATGTTCGATCAGTAGCAG